>PVHP010013536.1:0-40813 GCA_004024765.1 Zapus hudsonius
AGAGGGCAGAGAAAACTCCATAAAAGATGCTCAGAGAAGAGACCTTGGTGAGAGATGGCATGGTGACTGCAGAGCAACAGCAGCACCCTCTGCTGGAGGATCACAGAATGGCACCATGTGTACCAAGGATAACTTGACAATTTCTTAGAAAACAAATTATATATTCCACTTGCAATCTTACAATCCTTCTTATAGTAAAATAGGGACACACCAACATCATCACACAGATGTTATTGGCAGCTACATTCATGATATCCAGAAACTAGAAGAAACCAAGTAATCATTTTAACATATGGATGAGAAGAAGCCATGAGACACTGAAATTCTATTTAGGACTAAGAAGAAATACCTATCAAGCCATGGCAAGATGTCAAAAATATGTAAATATATTAAAACACTGAATGAAGACAATCTGAAGTGTGTACCAGGACACAGTACATGCTTAAACCCATGCACTAAGGAGGATGATGCAGGAAGATCAAGAGTTCAGGGCCAGGTTGGTACATAGTGACCTCCTGTCTATATCAAAACATTTTAAAGTTAGAAAATGGTTTCAAGGTGAAAAGATGAGGAGCATATGAATGAAAAGATCATAGCAAATTATCAGAATAGTGAGCCAAGTTATTAAAATATACTTGTATTTGATGATTATATGTGTTCATCGAATTGTATAAAATACCACATCACTGCTGGGTGTGGTGGTGTATGCCTTTAATCCCAGGACTCGGGAGTCAGATAAAGGATGATCACTGAGAATTGGATGCCAGCCAGGGATTACACAGTGAATTCCAAGTTAGCTTGGGCTAGAATGAGACCTTACCTTGAAAATCAAACAAACAAAAAATAAAAAGCAAAAAACAGCACCACATTCAAGTTTTAAAATTATGATGTTGGAGGCTACACACAAATGTAATCTATCTAAAGTGAAATTAAATTAGAAAGCAAACATACTTAACTGGAATAGTCCCCCCAATTTTTTTTAATATATAATCTCACTCTAGCCCAGGCTGACCTGGAGCTCACTCTGTAGCCTCAGGCTACCTCAGTCTCCTGAGTGCTGGGATTAAAGGCAAGTACCACCAAGCCCATCCACCGTCCCTCCAAATATTCTGACATTAAACAGCATAAGTCCAAATAATACTTGCATCTGAGAAGACATCATGACACTTGTGAGAAAGCATTTTGAGCTAGCTGGTAATAACAGCATGTATCAAAACTTGCAGAAAAAGAGATGCTGCAGTGAACAGCTTGAATTCTTAAACTAGGAAGGAGAGGCACAAAATCAAAGATGTAAGCTTTCACCTTAAACTAGAAAAAAGCAAAATAATCCCTAAGTAGCATAAAGGAAATAATAAAAGTGATAATAAAACCACGAATGAAAAAAGAAAATAAAACATCCATCACACCAAAAGCTAGAGCTTTGAAAAATCAGTAAAGTTGATCAAACTCTAGCTAGACTCAAGAATAAGACTCAGTGATATCAGAAGTAAAACATAGACATAAAAATACTGCAGACAAGGAAAGGGCATTCAGGAAATACAAAAACTCTGCCAATAACTGCAACCTACAGGAAATGGACAAGTTCTTGAAATGGAGATCAGCTTGATGCATCTCTCTGCCCATCACCCCTCAGATCTACCTGCTCCTGTGTATTCTGAAAGCAGCTCTTCCAAAGGAGAAGTTAGAAGGAAAGCTCCCAAGGTGAATCACAGCCCCCAACACTGCAGATGTCTTGGGCTTCAGGAAATACTGGTTCACTTTTCCACTACCCCTTCTCAGTTTCCCTCACTATCAGGTAACAGTACTTCGGCGGGTCTCAGTGGTTTGCATGTAATGTAATCGGGACTCATCTGTGAAAGAATTCAGTATCTGGTCGCCACATCCCTTTCAGGACAAGGGTACTTGTCCATTCACCATCAAAAATGGAGGAAAGAATCCCAAGAGGCTCCCAAGTGGATCTTCTGGGAACCTCTCCCCACCCCATACTCCTTATGGAGCAGAAAGCCCAGCTTTCTCCTAATGATGGGAATCAATTCCACTGAAAAATACAGTGACTCATCAAAGGCCAGGACCTCTAAGTTTTCAGAGCCAAGAGTTGTAAGATGAAATTCACTACTATATAAATGTTAATATTTCTTTAAAAATATTTTATTTGCAAGCAGAGTGAGACAGAGAGAATGGGCACGCCAGGGCCTCCAGCCACCGCAAAAGGGCTCCAGATGCATGTGCCACTTTGTGCATCTGGCCTTACATGGGTACCGGGGAATGGAAACCCGGTCGTTGGGCTTTGCAGACAAGCGCCTTAACCACTGAGCCATCTCTTCAGCCCCTATATAAATTTTTGAAGTAGATTCACTTCTATGGACCCATGTGTTCTTCTCACTGGGCAGGTACAGCCTTGTATACAACACCCTGGGGGATGGGGTACCATTTGGCCGAGTGTCACCAGCTTCAGTTTTGCCTTCCTCGGGCCTTTGCCATATTCCTTCTCCAAGAGACCAGAAGCTTTAGGTAATACATTACATGATACAGCATGAGTCCTGTGCTCAAGGGCTTACACATCTCCTTCCCTATGATGTGGCTTGAGGGTCCCACTCTTAGCTCCCAAATGGTGGTGCTGGGTAGGCAGTCAGAAAAGGAAGATCCAGGGCTTGGAAAACAGCTTAGGTGGGGAAGTGTCTGGCATGCAGGAGGCCCAGGGTTTGATCCTCAGAACCACACACAAAAAAAGAAAGGAAGCGAGGGCAAACTTACAACTTGAAAGGTGTGTCTAGTTCTGTTAGAGCACATCGCTGGCCCTTCATTCTCTCGTGCAAAGCCAGATAGAGCCAACTTATCACTGAATAGCTGACTGGGCTCCCCAGGAATAGTGGGTGCCTCTGGAATGTGGCATCTGTGATGTGTGATGTGGCTGCTGGGAGATTGGCCACTAGGTGGCGGCAGTAGCCAGATCAGGCCTGAGAACGTGGGAGCCCAAGCGGTTAGACGCTGGGAACCCTCCATCTCTGCCAGGGAGCTGACTTTCCTTCTGGGCCTGTTGTCTGATTGGCATGGGAATTGAAGTATTTCAGAGGCATCTTCCCCAGATGACTATCCCGGGGCCAGGGCCCGTTCTTTCCCAATCACAGCCGGCCTGGGCTCGGCAGGGCGGTCTTAGTGTCAGGAGTTTAATCTTGGAAGCCATCCACTCCAGGATTGTCCTGCCCAGGCCTGCAGAACTGAGCCCTTCTTTAGACGCTGCTATAGCCTGCTATAGCTCTCTCTCTCTCTCTCTCTCTCTCTCTCTCTCTCTCTCTCTCTCTCTCTCTCTCTCGTTTTCACACTTGGCTTTCAGCTGCCTGTTTCTCTCTCTCGTTTTCACACTTGACTTTAACTGCCTGTTAACCATGGCAGCCTTCTCCTAACTTTTTCCAGAGTTATCAGAGAGCCTAACAGTAGCCACACAAGTCCACTGACCCATGATTACTAGTTTCCTCGTGTTTTTCAAATGCAGGACATGAACTTAGTGCATTTGCCTCCCCAGCTGTGACAATGGATGGAAACACGTGGACCGTGTCTTATTCCCGTTCTCTTTTTACTTCATCTTCCCTGAGAAGCAACCGTCATGAAGTCCACCAACCAGTGACCAGGCAGTGATAAGCACACGAAACATGACAGAGCAGAAAGAAGGAACCCAGGCCCCAGATCGTATGGTGGACAACCACACCACTCTGCACAGCTGCCTTTGACCTTGTCCTTTGCACTAAGAAAAACAAAAGCTGCAGAAGCCACTATAATTAGGTTTTCTTTTGAAACCTTGAATGTGGGCATGTGCACGTGCACACACGCACACCTAGATGAGTGGACAGCTGTGAGTGTCCAGGCCTTGTCCTTCACCTTGTTTGAGGCAGGGTCTCTTGCGTACCCCTTGCCTCACCAGCTTCCGATTCTCCTGTCTGCCTCCCATCCTCCATAGACATGCTGGATTACAGACATGTGTTACCTCATTTGGCTTTTTCATATGGTGCTGAGGATCCAGGCTCTGGTCCTCACGCTTGTGCAACAAATTCTTTATCCACCGAGCCATCTCCTTAGCCCCATTGAAAAAGATATTATCCTTTTATCAGCATATAAAGAATTGGGTTTCATTATAACATTTGTAAAACAAAATTGGATGGGTATTTTGTTGTTGTTTTCAGGGTAGAGTCTCCCTCTATGCCAGGCTGACTTGGAACTCACTCTGTTGTCCCAAGCTGGCCTCAAACTCACAGCAGTTCTCCTATCTCAGCCTCCCCAGGGCTGGGATTAAAGGAGTGCATCAAAATTGGTTTTGTTGTTCCCCTTCCCCATCTCCCCCCACCCCGTGGCGTCCTCACCACAGCCTCCTTTCTGCTTTCACGTCATGTCACGTGTCTTTTTGCCCTTTTCCCCCTTTCTCAGCACCTCTTGTCCCCACAACTCGCACATCCCCTTATTTACTACATACAGGCAATCATTAAATGTTAGGGTTCAAGGGCTGGAGAGGTGGCTCAGGATTAAAAGTGCTTGACTGCAAAGCCTGAAAGCCTGGGTTTGGTAGTCCAGTAAGGTGGTGATGCCTTGGAAGTTCATTCTGGCATGTCTGTTCTCTCTCTCTCTCTCTCTCTCTCTCTCTCTCTCTCTCTCTCTCTCTCTCTCTCTCTCTCCTCTCTCTCTCTCTCATCCTCCCTCCCTCCTCTCAAATCAATAAAATTTTATTAAAGTTAGGATTTCAGCTGAATAGATAGCTCAGTGGTAAAGCTGCCTGAGTTTGGGTCCCCAGAACCCATGTAAAGCTGGACATGGCAGGGCTTTATTTGTAATTCCAGCACATCTGGGGAAAGAAAGGCAGCAGAGACAGAGACAGGAGAATCATCTGGAAGCTCACAGACCAGCTGGTGAACAAGAGACCCTGCTTCAAACAAGGTGAAAGGTGAGTGTGTCCTGTGACTCCACATCACACCATGGCTCATGTGTCCCTGCACACACACAAACATACAAACACACATTAACACATCGAAGAACGGATCTGCACATACGGACATGTGGTTTTTTACTTCCTGGGATAATATTGAATATTTTCATCCATTTTCTTGAAATCTTCATAATTTCCTTTTTCTTTACTGAATAAAATTCCATTGTGTTGCTGTACCACATCTTCCTTATCCAGTCGTCAGTTGATGGGCATCAGGCTTGATTCCATTTCCTAGCTATTGTGAGCAGAGCAGCAGTGAGCATGGATGAGCAGGTGCCTCGGTCATGGGGTCATGAGTCCTTCCCTTACCTGCCCAGGAGTGGTATAGCTGGGTTATGTAGTAGTTTAATTTTAGATTCTTCTGAAACCTCCTGGCTGTCCCAGTTTGCAGTCCCACTACACCTGAGTAGAGTCCCCTTCTCCCCAAGCCTTGACAGCTTTTGTTGTCACTTGGCATTCTGAGTGTGATGAGATGGAATCTTAAAGTGGGTTTTTTATTTGTTTGTTTACTTGCTTTTGGGGTTTTTATTTATAAGAGGGAGAGAGGGAGAGAGAGAGAGAGAGGAAGAAAGAGAGAGAGAGGAAGAAAGAGAGAGAGAGCATGACAGTGCCTCTTGTCACTGCAAACAAGCTCCAGGAATATACACCATTTTGTGTATCTTGCTTTGCATGAGTTCCGGGGAATCAAACTTAGGCCATCAGGCTTTGCAAGCAAGCACCATCTCCTCAGCCCCTCAAAATGATTTTGATTTTCATTTCCTTGATGGATGATGGTATTGAACATTTTTAAAAGTACTTATTGTCGGGCCATTTCTTCTGTTGAGAACTCTGTTCAATTCATTAGTCCATTTATTGACAATTTAGGGTGGGGGTTCTGCTAAATTCTTTTTATATTCTAGATATCAACCCCCTGTCAGAGGACTAGCTGGCAAAGACTTTCTCCCATACTTGAGGCTTCCTGTTCACTCTGCCAGTGGTTTCCTGTGCTTGGCAGGAACTTCTTAATTCCATGGAGTGTCATTTGTTGATTCTTGGGATTGTTTCCTATGCTATTGGAGTCCAGCTTAGCAAGTTTTGCCCATACCTATAAGTTGAAGTGTTTTCCCTATGTTTTCTTCTAGTAATTTCAGCATTTCTGGTTTTGAATTAAGGTCTTTGATCCATCGTGAATTGATCTTTGTTCAGGGGAGAGATGTGGATCTAATTTCATTCTTCTGTAGGTGGGTATCCAGTTGTGCAGCACCAGCTGTTGAATGGGCTTTTTCCAGTGTATGTATGTTTATTTGTTTATTTCTTTAATATTTGCAAGCAGAGAGAGACAGAAAGGGAGTCAGAAAGAGAATGGATGCATAAGGCCTCTAGCCACTGCAAAAAAAAAAAAAAACTCCAGCTGCATGTACCACTTTGTACATCTGGCTTTATATGGGTATTAGGAGATTGAACTCAGGTCCTTGGGCTTTGCACTCCACTGAGGAGGGCCTCTAGGGTAACAGGAGATGGGGCAAGGGAATAAAAGAGAATAACCTGTTACAATTAATATAAAATTTAAAAAAAATTAAAAATTAGGTGGCTATAAATATGTGGGTTTATTTCTTGGTTTTCTATCCTATTATGTTGGTTTACATTTGTTTTTTGCCAGTATTATTGCCTAAATGGCTCTGTAGTGTAATTTTCTTTTTATCTTAAATTTTTATTTATCTATTGGAAGTAGAGAGAGAGAAAGGGAGAGAGAAAGAGAGAATGGGTGTGCTGGGGTCTCTTACCACTACAAATGAACTCTGGGCACATGCGTCACTTTGTGCATCTAATTTTACATGGGTTCTGGGGAATTGAATCAGGGGCCATCAGACTTTGCAAGCAAACACCTTTAACTGCTAAGCCATTTCCCTAGCCCTGTCATATAGTTTTAGGTCAGGAATTGTGATACTTCCAGCAGCGTTCTTTCTGCTTGGGATTTGTTGCAATCAGCTTTCTTATTGCTGTCAGAAAGAACCCAACCAAAAGCAGTTTGCAAAAGGAAAGGGTTTATTTTGGCTTACAGACTTGAGGGGAAGCTCCATGATGACAAGGGAAATGATGGCAACAACAGAGGCTGGACATTACCTCCTACCACCATCAGGTGGACAATAGTGGCAGGAGAGTGTGCCAAACACCAGCAAAGGGAAAAGCTGGCTATAACACCCATAAGCCCACCCCAACAACACACCTCCAACAAGGTTCCAATTCTAAAATTGCCATCAGCTGGAGAGCAAACATTCAGAAGACAAGTTTATGGGGGACACCTGAATCAAACCACCACATTCCACCCCTGGACCCTCATAAACTGATAACCATACATAATGTAAACTGCAATGCACCCAGCCCAACTCAAAAAGTCCACATGGTTTTTATCAATCTCAATAATGTTCAAATATCCCGATAATTCAAGGTCTTTAACTGAGCCATGATATCAAAACAAAAGCTCATAATAGGATAGAACAAATATTCACACTGCAAAAGATGGCACTGGGCATAACAAAGACAGATTGAACCAAAACAAGATTTAAAACAAACAGGGCAAGCATCACTCTAACTTCAAGTTTGATAATTCTAACCAGAATCTCTGGAGTTACAATTCTGCCCCTCCAAACAAGCTACTCACAGTCCCAAAAACTCTATTTGGTGCCAGAAGCTCTCCTTGGCAGCCATCCCATAGTCCTGGTATCTCCATTGGGTCTCAACTGCAACCTACAGTTCATCCTCATGGCTCCATCGGAACTCTACATAGGTATTTCAGTAAATCTGCTTCACACCGCCCATGCTCATTTCCAGAAAACAAAACTATTGCAATCCAATGACTCACTTTTTCCTGCATTTGTTATACTCCATAGTACCAGATAGCTACCAACTTGTAAATCTAGAGGGAGAAATAAATTTGACTTTGAAGAGCAGGATACTTCTTCAGCATTCAGGCCCCTTTCTTCAAAAGAGTCTGCATTCTTCTTGCTGTCCCAATGCAGATCAGCTAGTCCAATCTCAATGGTTGTAATCTCTCAACAGTTACAGCTGAATGAGCAACAGCTTTGGCCCAAAGATTTTATTTCTTTCTGTGCCATCTCCATCTGCTCACACCAGTCCATTCTATGCAATGCAACACTGCACAAGTTCTCAGGACACAGACAGGCAGAATGCAGCAAGCCTCTCACACAAAGAGCTTCTAGACCAGTCCTGACAAAGTTCTTTCTCACCCTCATAAGCCAAATATCACAGTTCATAGTTCTTACTGCATTCAGGTCTTTAAATTCTGACCAGAATGGTTCATCAAGCTGTGCAAGCACCACAAGGCATCTCTTCAGCCAAGGTTTCAAGTGCATCCACATTCCTCCTGCAAATCAGTTCCAAAGGGCCAAAGCCATAGAATCAGGTTTCTAGCAGAAATGACCCCACTTCTCTGTACCAATTTTATGGTCACAGTTAGCTTCACACTGCTGCCAGAAAGCAACTGACCAAAAGCAGCTTGTAGGAGGAAAGGGTTGGTTTTAGCTTCCAGACTCAAGGGGAAAGTCCATGATGGCAGGGAAAATGATGGCATGAACAGAGGCTGGACATCACCTCCTGGCCAACATCAGATAGACAACAGTAGCAGGAGAGTGTCCCAAACACTGGCAAGGGGAAGCTGGCTATAAACCCCATTAATCCACCTCCAACAACACACCTCCAACAAGGTTCCAATAACAAAATTGTCATCAGCTGAGGATCAAGCATTCAAAACACAATTTATGGGGGACACCTGAATCAAACCACCACAGGATTGCTTTGGTGATTTGTGGTCTTTTCATGCTTTTATATGAATTGTTGGATATGTTTTTCTAGTTCTGAGGAGAATGACTATGGAATTTTAATGGGAATTGCATTGAATCTGTAGATTATTTTTGGTAGTATAGTTATTTTCACAATATTAATTCTGAAAATTCGGAAGCATCGGATTTCCCCATCATCTGGAATCTTCTTTAGCGTCTTTTCTCAATGTCTTAAAAATTTCATTCTAGAGCTCCTTCACATTCTTGGTGAGGTTTATTCTTAAGTATTATATTTGGGGGAGCTATTGTGAATGAGATATTAAATACTATTTTCTTCCTCAGTAAGTTCATTATTGTTATATTTTAAAGCTAGTGATGTGTGTATTTTGACTTTGCATCCTGCAATTTTGCTGAAAGGTTTTGTTAAATATATGAGTTTTCCATGAAAATCAGTAGGAACTATTTTTTAAAATTATTTATTTGCACACACACATGCACACATGTGTGTGTTTGTGTGTATGTATGTGTGTATGTGTCTGTGTGTATATGTGTATATGTATGTCTGTGTATGTGTGTGTATGTGTGTGTGTTTCTGTCTATTTTTGTGTGTGTATGTATGTGTATATATATATATGTGTATGTGTCTGTCTGTGTATGTGTGTATGTGTATGTGTTTGTGTATGAGTGTGTGCCTTTGTGTGTGACTGTGTATGTGTGTATGTGTGTGTGCCTCTGTGTGTGTGTATGTGTGTGTGACTCTGTGTGTGTGTGTGTGTGTGTGTGTGTGCAAGGCTCTCTTCCCACTGCAAACATCTGATGTTTGTGTCACTTTTTGCATCTGGATTTACATGGGTATTGAGGAAATGAACCAGGCTGGCAGCTTTGCAAACTAATGCTTTTAATAACTGAACCATCTCCCCAGCCCTGTCTGAGCTCTTTTTCTCATTTTTTTTAAGGAGAGAAAGGGGTGTGGAGCCTGTCAGGGCCTCTTGCCACTGCAAACCAACTCCAGACACATGCACCATTTTGTGCATCTGGCTTTATTTGGGTCCTAGAGGATTGAACCTGTGTTGACAGGTTTTGCAAACAAGCACCTTTAGCTGCTGAGCCATCTTCCCAGACCTCTATTAGTTCTTAAGTGGAGAATCATGTCATCTTTGAATAGGGATAATTTCACTTCTTCTTTTTCTGTTTTTAAGCACTATATTAAGAGTGGAAATGAGCAACCTTGTCTCATTCTAGATTTTGGCAGAAATATTTTCAATTTTTTCCCTTTGATATAATGTTGAAAATGGCTTTGTCTTATGAAGACATTTTTGTTTTGAGGTATGTTCTGTCTATTTCTAATTTCTCCAGGACTTTTATCATAAAGACATATTGAATTTAGTCAAATGACTTTTCTGTATTTATTGAAATGATCATAGTATTTCTGTCCTTAGATTTATTTATATGATGAATTATGTTTATTGGTTTGCATACGTTGAACCAAATTTGTACTCCTAGATAAAACTTACTTGGTCAAGATGGATAATTTTTTAAAAAATATTTTATTCATTTTCAAGCAGAGAGATACAGAGAGAGAGAGAGGGAGAAGAGAGAGAGAGAGAGAGACAGAGAGAGAGGGCACCAGGGCCACCACCTTGTGGGTTTGGCTTATGTGGGTACTGGGGAATTGAACCGGGGTCCTTTGGCACTGGAGGCAAGTGCCTTAACCGCTGAGTCATCTCTCCAGCCCAAGATGGATAATTTTTAATGAAAACCCTTGTACCAGTAGGCATTGAGGAAGTCTTTTGGAGCAGAGTCTCAGTAGATATCTTTTTAAATTATTGATTTATTTATTTGCAAACAGAGAAAGATAGGGAGAAGAGAGACAGAAAGAGAGAATGGACATGCCAGAGCTTCCAGGCCCTGCAATCGAATGCCAGATGCATGCACCTCTTTGTGCATTGGGCTTTATGTGGGTAATGGGGATCGAACTTGGGTCCTTAAGCTTTGCAGGCAAGCACCTTAACCGATGAGCCATCTCTTCAGCCCAGGATGGATAATCTTAATGTGTTCCTGCATTCAGTTTGCCAGCATTTTGTTGAGGATTTTTGTATCTATGGCCATTAGGGAAATTGGCTCTATAGTATTCTTCTTTGTTGCTGTTTGTACCTGGTATTCTCATCAGAATAATGCTAGCTTCATATGATGAATCTGGTCATGTTTCTTCCCTTTCTATTTTGTTAGCCACTAGATTTTATATTTCGGTTACAATCTGTATTAGTCAGGGTTCTCTAGAGAAACAGAACTGAGTGAATATGCATTCCAAAGGGGATTTATTGGATTAGTTTACAGTATATGATCTGGGCAGTCTAACAATAGCTGTCTGCAGGCTTGAGCGTCCTGGAACCTGGCAGCTAGCTGCTCAGTCTACAGAACTGAATGCAGACTGGGGAGTGAGTGACTGTGGTAGCTGCTCAGTCCACAAGGCTGGAGCACTAAGCAGTCCCAAACTGGCACAGAAGCCTGGAGGATTCCTGAAGACTGGCTGGTCTTCAGTCCACATTGGAAGGTGGATGAAGTTGCTCCAGGGTCCATGAAGGATACCTGGATCAGAGTGGATGCACACACAAGTGGATAGCATGGTGTGCTGGTTTGTTTGAGGTGTCCCCCATAAATTTTTGTATTCTGAATGCCAGGTCCCCAGCTGGTGGCGATTTGGGAATTAAAGCCTCCTGGAGGTGGTATATTGTTGGGAGTGGGCTTATGAGTGTTATAGCCAGCTTTCCCTTGCCAGTGTTTGGCACACTCTCCTACTGCTATTGTCCATCTGATGTTGTCCAGGAGGTAATGTCCAGCCTCTGATCATGCCACATTTTCCCCTGCCATCATGTTGCTGCCCTTCAAGTCTGTAAGCCAAAATAAACCTTTTCCTTTTACTAGATGGCTTTGGTCAGGTGCTTTGTGCCAGCAATGCTAAGTCGACTGCAGCATGTGGGCAGCCAGGTCAAAGGCCTGTGCTCTCTCAGAGCTTCGTTATCCACAGTCCACCACTGGAAGGGACGACCACTCTGGAGGAAGGACTTCCTCCCTCAGTTAATCCATCCTGGAAACGACCCTCACAGCGCCCCCCTAGAAGTGTGTCTCTCACTTGATTCCTAATCTGATCAAGTTGACAACAGATCTTAAACTTCACACAAAGGCAGCTCACCTTCATTGTGTGATAATAAAAATGTTATATTAATAAATTAATAAATTGCTAGTAAGAACTACTTACCAAAACTATCAATACTGATTTATGAAGAGAAATTTAATCTGAAGTTCTAAATTTTCTTACAGAACACACAGGAATCCTAGCTTTTAACCATCCATCACCAGCCACTTAAGATCACTATCATTCTAATTTTACAAATATGTTTCCAAAGGACAGAAAACAAAGATGCACTCTATGCTCTCATTTCCTGGATTAACTTTAAGAAATCATGGGAGAAAATCTTTGTAAACTATTTGGAAAAAAAAAAAGGTTTTCTTGGGCAAGATATTGAAAGTGCACACCAGACAGGAAATGACTGGTAAATTAGCTTACATTAGACTGTAGAACTTCTTTTCCTTAAATTACTGAACAAAAAATTAAAACTTAATCTGAAAAACTATAAAAATATATTTTCAATATACATATAACTGTCAAGGGATATAATCAGAATATATAAAGAATTTCTATGAATCAATCACTTAGTAACAACCCAATAAAACTCTGGACAAAAATCATAAATAAGTATTTTACGGGAGAATAAAACCTAATATATGGGAATAAGCATGGGGGAGGGGTCCATCTTAGTAGCAGTTCGGGAGCTGCAAATTAAATTGCAAGGAAATGTCATTTTAAATCTTTCAAATAGGCAAGAATTAATAAATCAGACATTTTCAAATGGATGTGGAAGAAAGGAATTCTTGGGCACTGCAATTGTGAGGTAAGCCTCTACCAGTACTTGGGGAAATGTGTGTTAGAAAGTTGATGCTAATAACATATAAACTGGCCGCTTCACTCCCAGACATAGACCCCAGAGAAACCATAGCTCATATGTTCCAGGAGTGACACAAGAATGTGCATAGCAGCCAGGTTGCCATAGCAAAACACTGAAAACACTCTGCGTGTCCAAGAATAGGAGAACAGCAAAATTCACAGGAGGGAGAATGAATGACCTGCAGGATGGGCCTGACTAAATCCCAGACTCTTAATATCCAATAAGCAAAGGAAATCATAGGAATAAACATAAAATGTCAACTGGAGCACGATTCTGTTTTACATAGAGTTCTGAAAGCAGCAAAACACAACACAATTATATTTTGGCAAACTTGATATATAAAGAAAACCAAGGAAATTATGAACAAAAAACTCAGGATGATAGTCATATTTGGCAGGAGAAAATAGTTTTCATTTCATTTGTCACTGCATAACAAACTACCCTAAAACTTAGTAACTTAGAAAGAGAGGTGTTTCCTCATGGTTCCCAGACACCAGAACCTAGGTCCTCTGTCTCAGGGATTCTCCTGGGCTGCAAGGTGTCTGTTGGGACTCCGCTGAGGAGTGATCAGCTCCCAAGCCCACTCTTAGCCTGGTTTTCAGGCCTTGGCCCCTCCATCATTGGGCTGAGAGTTTTGGATCGATCCTGAGAGCTCTCTACCATAGGCCACCTCGTTCTCGGCACATAGGCTTCCCTAGGGCAGCTCACACGTGCCCTGGCTTCACTAGCATGGACCAGCCATGGAGCCAGAGAGGTAAGCAAGAAAGAACCCAGGGTCGGTGATAGTCCATTCTCTCTTATGCAAGTTCCTAAGTGCAGCTCACACTCCACCGAGGTCCCTCCATGGCCTTGGCTGTCCCTCCTCCCGGGCAGTTGACTTGAGGTCCACTAGACAGGGAAAGTTCTGTCCCCATAGGAGACATCTCCTCTCCACAGCCTGGTGGCCCATGTGACATGTCTCCAGGAGTCCTATTCCTCCTCAGCTCACCGTACAGGCTCCACCTTGCCCAGCTCCAGGGCAGATTGCTCCACCAGACTTATGCTCTTGGTGGACAGGGACGTCCTCTCTGCTTGCTTCCTGGGCACAGTGCCAAAACCCAGCACATGAACAGGTAGAACAGTGTGAGTCAAGAGAAGGGCATGGGCATTTCTGCATCAAAATGTGGCTGGGCACAGCAAGGGGGTTGAATGACAGTTCCCAATGAGGAGAGACAAAAAATCACTTATCAGTGCCTTTGAATGCCACATAATAGATTGTAGGGTTGTGGTTGCTTGAATCATTGTAATTAATCGTTTTTATTTTCTTTTTTGTTTTTATTTTTCAAGGAGGAACTCACTCTAACCCAGAAAGGCCTGGAATTTACTCTGTAGTCTCAGGCTAGGCTCAAACTCACAGAGATCCTCCTACCTCTGCCTCCTGAAAGTTGGGATTAAAGGTGTGTGACACCACACCTGGCTATAATCATTCTTATGAGGATTCTTTAGTTTCTAAATTGGATTATTTATTTATTTATTTATTTATTTTTGGTTTTTCGAGGTAGGGTCTCACTCTAGCCCAGGCTGACCTGGAATTCACTATGTAGTCTCAGGGTGGCCTTGAACTCATGGCAATCCTCCTACCTCTGCCTCCCGAGTGCTGGGATTAAAGGCATGTGCCACCACGCCCAGCCTTTTCTTTTTTTTTTCTAAATTAGATTTTTAATTTTAAGTTCAAACCTATAAAAGTTACCATGATAGCAACTTAACACCTCTGTGCCCTTAAATTGTTGTTAATTAGTGCATTAGCATCTTGACATATTTTCAGTGTATTTTTGTGTGTGCACATGCTGGGGTTAGTTAATAGAATCCTCAAGCATGTCCACATCTTTGCCCCAGGAGACCATGACTATATGGTGTTAGAAGGCAAAAGGGAACTAAGGTTGCAGAGCAAGTTAAGGATCCTGATCAACTGACTGTAAGATTAAAGAGGTCATCTTGCTTTATTCACACAGGCCCATTTGGTTCACAAGTGTCCTCATAACTGGGAAGAAAAAGAGAGATGGCATTGTGAGGAAGAGTCAGCCAGATAGTGCTGGATTTTAAGATGAAGGCCATGAGCCAAGGAATGCAGGCAAATCCTGGAAGTTGAACAAGGCAGGAAAACAGATTTACTCCTGGAGCGTCCAGAAAGGAATGCAACCCAGAGGGACCCATTTCAGGTTTCTGACTCTCTTAACTGTAAGATAATAAATCTGTGTTACCTAAAGCCACTAGGATTGTGTAGTTTGTCGTATCAATCAGTTTTTCATTGCAGTGACAAAATGCCAGAGATAATTTATAAGGAGCAATTATTTTGGCTCATGGTTTCAGGACATGTTAGGTTGGTTCCATTGTTTTGGCAAGACAGAACAGAGGGGTGGAGAGCATATGGGGAAGGAAGGTGCTCACTTCATGGCAACCAGGGAGAGAGAGGAGGTGTCAGGATCCAGTATCCCATCAAGGACAGCCCTGATGACCTAACTTCCCATAGGCTCCATCTCTTAATGGTACCACCACCTTCCAATAGAACAAAGGCTGGATGAGATCCAGGGGGATCTTTGGGAAACATCCAAGATACAAAGTACAGGGCTAGGGAAATGTCTCAGTGGTTAAAAGTGCTTGCAAAGCCTACCAGCCCAGCTTTAATCCCCCAAGTACCCACATAAAGCCAAATGCACAGTTTTGCAGGCAAGTGCCTTAACGACTGAGCCATCTCTCTAGCCCCAATTACATATTTTAATTAGCTGTTATATCTCTTTAAAATTTTTGTATTTATTTGCACATGTGTGAACACACACATGTGAGCCAGGGTTGCTCATGGATGCAAACAAATACATGTCTGGCTTTACATGGAAAGTAGGGAATTGAACCCCGGGTCACAGGCTTCATAAGCAAGGACCTTTAACTGCTGAGCCATCTCCTCAGCCCCTGTCCTGCCTCTTTGCCTTCTTATTTTGGACTGTTTTTAGTTTTTCACTTTCAAGACACTGATATTTTTGAAAGTATGAGCTAATTCCTGTGTACAATGACCCACACTTTGTCTTTTTTGTTTTTATGGTTATACTGGGCCACGGACACCCCAGAAGCACTCTTGTGTAATTGTACAAGTCCATCCCTGAAACTACTAGAAAATAATTACCAATGCACCAAGAATATCAAATTTGATGAAAAATAATTTAGAAACTAATCCACCCAACGCTCTACCAACCTAAACAGCTTCATAGTTGAAAGGGCTTTAGGAACGGAATTGATTAAAGTGCCATTCACTTTCCTAAGCTCTAGGGGGCGCCAGCACCTGTGGTCCAAAGTGGATTCCTCTCCTCCAGCTTTGCAGCAGGAGGAGAGAGAAGTGTCCCTGGAAGCTGTTCCATTCACATTTTAGGGAAATTCTCCAGATGCCCAGGTTACAATCATTGAGTTGTAAAGGGAGATAAAGAACCATTTTCTAGTCTTTTGTGATAAAGGGCCAATTAAATATAAGTTGAATAACTATATTTCGTATTAGGTACTTGCCCTTTAACACACTATTTAAGCCAAGTGGTAATTATAATCTTATTACCTGTAAGGCCGAGGCAGGAAGATTGCCACAAGTTTGAGACCATCCCAGGCTGCATAGTGCATTTCAGGCCAATCTGTGCTAGTGTGAAACTCTATCTCATAAAGACAGCACAAGGACCCAGTGTGGTGGCTCTCGTGCCTTTAATTTTAGCACTTGGGAGGCAGAAGTAGGAGGGTCGCTGTGAGTTCGAGGCCAGCCTGAGACTACAGAGTGAATTCCAGGTCAGCCTAGGCTAGAGTGAGACCCTAACTTGAAAAACAAAAACAAAAAACCCAAAAAACAAAGAACAAAACACCTGTACCATTTAGTGCTTAGTGCTGGTGAATACATCCAAGTGTGTGCAGCATATTAACCAGCTTGTGATTTAATGCTATAATTTAGCTAGAACGAGAGTGTCGTGTTGAAAATAGCAGCCGAGTTCTCCCAGATTCCCACCCACAGGAGAAAAGGCTGCAAAATATTGACACTGAATCTTTAAACACAATTAGACTCTTATTCTAATCGCTCCTGTGATAAGTCCCCTCTTGATCTTCCTCCAGCCCCTCTGGCTTTACTGGGATGCGACTTCATGCTGATTTGAGCAGGTATTAGCACAAATGCTTTGCCATGCCACTCAGGAAATCAAGGATTTCAAGTAATATTGTGTTTATTGGTGCAATTTCCTCTCTGAATCCGAGGGTTTCACTTTAAAGCAGGTGGGAAGAGGAGAGGAGCCCAGGCCTGCAGTAGCCTGCCCCAGCCCCTCCCTAATCCCTCACTCATTGAGAATGTATTTTCAGCCTATGAAAGCACAGAATACAGTCATCAGCTGTCTTGTTTCTTCGTTCATTCATAGTCAGCAATGTTTACTGAATTACAGCCAGCAGAGCTGGCTAGAATTTAGAACTTCCTTCGACAGTTTTTCATTGCATCTGGTGAAAGACCACTGGACTGTGCTCACACTTACACTTGGGAGAAGCCAACCTTGCAGTGAGCAGCTTTGAAAGGCTTTATAGGAAGAGTCTGTCCCTGAAATTTCATATTAGGGAAACTTGACAGATCCCCAGGGCAGGAAGCCGGGCTCACTAAGACACACAAACAGTTCTGCCCCCCAGGTGAGACAGTGGAGAGGGGCAAAGTCATTCAAGCAACTGATCACCCAGGGGCATCAGGATCACTATGGCTCCCCACTTCTGACAGGTCTAGTTCAAACCTGGAGCCTGGCATCTTCTCTGGAAACTTGAGTAAGTCATTTCCTGTTTTCCCAACCATAAAAGGAGAATTGTGATACTTCTACAGCAAGGCTGCCTTGGACATTAAATTTGCTAAGCACTGTGAGAAGGCCTGGTTCACACACAGTGGAAATCCAGGACTCTCAGGGTTCTTCGTGGTCCCCACTAGGGAAAAAGAATCAGGGGCTACTTCATCCAAACGCTGGATCTTCTTGACCTGCTCAGAGAGCCTTTCGCTGACCCAACCTTTGTTCTTCCAAGAAGGAAAAAGGTGTCATTGGATAGGAAAGAAAGGGGTAAAGAAGGCATTTCTTCTTGTTTTAAAAATGAACAATACACAAGGAAACAATGAACATGTAAAGTCAGTAAGTTGAGTGGTTTTTTTTTTTTTTTTGGTACCTATGGAGAAGAGGACAGAAATCAAATGGAAATTCACCTTGCCAAAAGTTTTGCAAAGCCAAGGCCATGTTAAAAGATGAAAAACTTGCTCAGGGTCTGGAGAGATGGCTTAGCGGTTAAGGCGCTTGCCTACAATGCAGTAAGACTCGAGTTCCATTCCCCAGCATCCACGCAAAGCCAGATGCACAAGGTGACTCATGCGTCATGAGTTTGTTTGCAGTGTCTGGAGGCCTTGGTATGCCCATTCTCTATCTCTCTCTCTCTCTCTCTCCTTATAAATAAAAAAAAAATAAAAATCTTGCTCAGGTTTTTTTGTAAAGACAATGTATACATTTAATGTGAAACGGAGATCACCATATTTATTAACCAATTATATAAGAATTACCTAATTTATTTATAATTATTATATAATTGCATGTTATTATAAATTACTTGCTTTTTATTTTGATAATATCTATTAAAATTATGCTTGGGAGGCAGAGGTAGGAGGATCACTGTGAGTTCAAGGCCACCCTGAGACCACATAGTGAATTCCAGGTTAGCCTGGGCTAGAGTGAGACCCTACCTCAAAAAAAAATTATGATAATATAGATGTACCCTGATAGAACAATTGTTTTTTTTCCTCTTTATTTATTATTTATTTTGTGACAGGAGTCATACTGTGTGTTTAGTTACCTTCTCATTGCTGGGAGAAAACACTGGACCAAAAGCAGCTGATGGGAGGAAAGGGTTTATTTTGGTTGATAGTGTAGTGGGGAAGTTTCAGCATGGAAGAAAAGTATGGCAGAGCAGAGGATGGACATTCTGTCTTGCCACAGCAGCTGGGAACTAACAGCAAGAGCGAGCTTGCTAGTGGGTATGGTGGCACACACCTTTAATCCTAGCACTCAGGAGGCTGAGGTAGGAGGATCACTGTGAGTTCAAGGCCAGCCTGGGAGTATGGAGTGAAATCCAGGCCAGCCTGAGCTAGAAGAAGACCCTACCTCGAAAATAAAAAAAAAGTGAGCTTGTTAGCACTGGTAAAGGAGAGCTGAGCTATAAAACCTCTAAGCGTTCCCCAACAACACACCTCCTCCAGCAAGCCTCCACCTCCCAAATTGCCACCAGCTGGGAACCAAGTATTCAAAACACATGAGGCTATGGGAAGCAGTTCATTCAAATCTCCACACTGTGTAACCCAGACTGGCCTGGAACTCAGTACATAACCCATGCTGGTCCCAAGCTCACTATGTAGCCCATGCTAACCTCAAACTTACTATGTGAACTAGGCTAGCCTCAAACTTGTGATCCTCCTGCTCAGCCTCCCAAATGCTAGGAGCTAGGATCACAGGCACATACCACCATGCCTGGCAAGACATATATATATATATATTATACTGGGGCCCTCCTCAGTGTGGTCATGGTTTTCACTGTGGGGTCATGAAGGTCTTAGTCCATGCCTGTGGGAAAGCAGGGTGGGGTAGGGGAACTGTGCCCCTGGGTATTCCTACTCACTCTGTGGCTCTTACAATCTTTCTGCCTCCCCCTTCCACAATGCTCCCTGAGCCAATTTACAGTTTTGATAATGTTGCAAAAGAACCACTTATTCAGTAGAAACAATATTGCAAATTTTGAATCATTTTCTTTCCTCCTAGGCTAGTAATAAGAGGTATTATACTGCACTGTGATGCTAGGCATCAGGGACCCTCAGCCTGCAGACAGCCAGCCATAGTGAGGTATGCCAGCAAAGCTGGGACTCTGTGCTGGGCTCCGTGCTGGGCTCTGCTGGACCCCATGCTGGGCTCCGTGCTGGCTCTGTGCTGGGCTCTGTGATGCATTGATTGCCTTTTCCATTTAGGATGCTTTCATCACATGATGGATCTATCAGGATACAATTCCTTTTTTAGTTAAGGAGTATTTGCATATTGATTTGGGTATTTTACTTGAGAATTTTATTTCAAGATAGTGAAGGGGGTCTTGCAATTTTTTTTTTCTTGAAGGAGGAAGCTCTAAGCTAGGGGATCACTGAGGTTCTAGAAGTCTGCCATTCTGTGTTGTTTCTGTTTTTCTGCTTGGCTTATTTGTTTTTGAGGCATGGCCTCAAGCTTGCTATGAAGCTGAGAATGAGCTTCAGCTTCTGGTCCTTCTGCCTCTACTTCGTGAGGTTTAGGATTACAGGCATTCACCATCACACCTGGTTTGGGGCAGTGCTGGGAATCAAACCCAGGGCTCCTGCATGCTAGACAAGTACTCCAGCCACTGAGCTACACAACCCCAGCCTTGCTTCTGCTTTTCATGTTTCTCTGCCTGGGGCAAAGTACCCAAATAAGTGGTTTAATCAAGACAGAGGTCTGCTTCTCTCTCATAATCAAGTCTAAAGCTGCAGCTGTCAAGGTAGCTCCTGTGGTCACTAGGGACCTGGCGTCCTCTGCTTCTTTTCCTTATCTTTAATAGCAGGTTTTTATTTCAAGGCAGTTACCTTCTCATTGCTGGGGCAAATCACCTAACCAGCCAGACTCAGTTTATGGGGGAAAGGGTTTATTTTGGCTATAGGTTTTAAGGAGAAGTTTCATTATGGTGATGAAGACAAGGCATGAACACAAAGCTGTCAAAGATGTCACATCTGTTCACATCAGCAGGAAGGAAGCAGCAAGAGGGAGCTAGACTGAACAAAAAGAAATCACAAGGCCCGCCCCAGTGACACACCTCCTTGTCAAGACTCCTCCTGCTAAAAGCTCCGCCTGCTGGGGATTAACTTTGAGGCTATGGGGGACACTCCACGTTCAGACTACCACACATTGGAGCTCCAGTGCTCATGACCACAGTCTCGGCAGGAAACAAAGTATAGGAGGAGGACAATGGGCATCCTGCAGCTGTCTGTTCCCCTTAATGAGCTTATCCAGAAGTCCCATCCAACAGCTGCTGCTCATCCTTTTGCCCCTGTAACTACAAGGGAGGCTGGGAAATGGCATCTTTCAGCTGACCATACTGTTCTACAGAATGAAATAATTCTGCTAAGAAGAAAGGAAGAAAGTGTGCAGCAGTGGCTGTTTCTCATAGTGTGGATCTTGTAGAAATACCTCCCTCCCCAGATGTACAGAGCTCGTGCTTGTCAGAAGAACAAAGTCCATCGGGTCTGAGAGACCAGAATCTAATCATAACCCCTCTGCCGTGTGTGCATTGACCTTAACCAAGTGATTTGGCCTCTGGGTTTCACTTTCCTTGTCTGTGCAAAGGGGACAGAAACAGAACCTACCTTCTGGGGTCACTGTGAGGTCTAAATAAGAAATTGTTTGTAAAAGCCCTGCCAAAGCCCTGCCTAGCCATTCACCCCATCCTCCCTGAGCTAAACACTTAACAATAGCACTGTCCGTCTGGGTAAGGAAGCCCAGGGCACCCTCAGATACAGCTCGGTGAGCAGAGGAAGTGGTCTCTAGGAAAACACCCGCCTCACACCTGTCAGATCTTGGCCAGTGACTCTGCGGGAAGGATGCGAAGACAGCTGGGCTTGGTTTTTTCTGGGCTTTTCTCCATGATCCTTTCCGGCAGGGCCAGCCAGAGGCCAAAATCTTGAGCAAAGTCAAGTCACTTCGCAGCATCTGCCTCCCCTGGCTGCACAAGCAAAGATCTGCCCGGTGATGGTATGCACGAACACCACGTCACTTCCAGAGGACATGTTTTAAAAATGACCGTGCTTCCTCAAGCACCGTGTGCCTCGTGGAGGTATTACAGATGGCAGGGCTGGGGCAACATCCCTGCAAGATAAGCCCAAGATAACTCATGCCCAGAGTTAAGAAAGCTACCATAAAAACCATGCCGTTGGAAAGACAAAAGTCGAACAGGAAGGAGTGTTTGGTGATAAAAGACAAGACAATTTGAGTATCAAAAAGAATAATCAATAAAATATAGGGCTATATGCATACATAGATTCAATATACTTTAAATAAAACTGAAAACTTACTGTGGTTTTTCTTGTTCAAGACTGGTGGGCAGTGGCTGGAGAGATGGCTCAGTGGTTAAGGTGCTTGCCTGCAAAGTCTAATGAGCCAGTTCAATCCCCCAGTACCTACGTAAAGCCAGCTGCACAAAGTGGCACATGCATCTGGAGATCATTTGCTGTGGCTAGAGGCCCTGTCATGCCTATTCTCATTCGCTCTCTCTTTTACTCTCTCTCTTTCTCTCTCTCTCCTTTAATATAAGTGACTAAAATATTTTTAAAAATTTCAGAGGCAATAAATCATTATTTTTTAAATGGCAAATGAAAGAATCAAGAAGAGATGTTTATCCTGTCTTTACTAGATGGACTATATTTCAAATAATCAAATAGATGGGCTTGCTGTTTTTCACAAGGGATTCCCTGGTCTCTGCTCCCCTTTACAGGCTGGAATTACAGGTGTGTGTGCTCACACCCAGATGTTTATGTTGGTTCTGGGGATTTGAACTTGGGCAGTTTGGGGCCCCTTCACAGGAGGAAGAGCACTTAACCACTGAATCATCTCCCCAGCCACCTTCCTCTCTCTTTTGGTAGTTTGGTGGATGAGAATTTTGATTTTTTTTTCCTGGGTTTTGGCACATAGATTGAAGAACTTTTCACATTGTGTCTTTGTGATCTTTGGTCATAGTCATGAACAAGAGCCAGGAGCTCAGCATTCACCATCTGGCAGGAGGACCTGCTCCTAGGAATCCACACCTGGCACGGAAAACAAACTGAAGCCAAGGCTGGGTGGTCCTATGCTCTCCGGGAGAAGCACCTACTGCTGTTTGACTAATGGATATGGTGTGCCATCATGTTGCCCTCTACGTATGCCTATGCTCAGAGAGGAGTGCTGCTCTCACCTGTGGGTAGAGAAGCTTCTGTTTCAAACAGTGAGAACTACTGGGGAGACACGACATTCTTCTAAGTTTGAGAACAAGCGAGCACTGAATGAATGTCTCTATCACACCCTCCAAGGCTCAGGGGATGATGTGGAAGAGGGGCCAGAGAGGATGCTCAGAAATGCTCATGACCTTTACAGCCACTGTTGTCACCTGCACAAGACCATCAACATCATGCATGATGGAGGAGGGCAAAAAAGTTTTTTAAGACATCAAAGTAAAAGAGACTAATTAAAAAAGGGGGTGGTCAAAGGAAAATGGAAGAGACAAGGAATGGGGACAAAGGAAGGTAACGGGATGGGATTACGAACAAAATGCATGATGTACGTGTGAAAATGGTCAATGAACAGTTTTGAAAAAGAATGCAGGCATTGAATTCTGAGACCCAGTTTCCTTCTGTAAAATAAGGGGTAGAATTTGGCTGTGGGATTTAAATGAAGAAACTGGATTGATTATTCCCAGCAGCTCATGGCCAGCAATGAATGCTTTGGGGCACAGTGTGCCTCTGAGGGCAGCAGGTCGGAACCCTTAGTGGGGACTGAGCTGAGTGGCTTACCTCCTTTATGTGCCTCCTTTGTTCACCATCTGTCCTGCCATCTGAGCCCAGCCTGCTCCGCCCCCCTGAGCCTGGGGGCTGCACAGAGCTTCCCTCCCAACAATGCCCAGAACATCTTTGGGGCCCGGGTCAGGCTCAGCTTTGTGTCTGCTCATCAGCCTCTCTCTCTCAGAGCAGACTCCAGATGGACTCCTATGCTAGGCCTTTGTGGAAAGGGATGTGGGGGACAGAAGGACAAGGATGGCCCCAGGGAAACACAGTGACCTGAACTGTCTCTCCCTTGTTATTGAACCCAGGCCTTGGCATTGTTTCCTTCAGGATGATTCTGACCACATGTGTGGACTGACTAGGCCGAGGCATATGCCTGGATCTGGGAGAACTTTACACACACACTTCATTTTGTCTTTTAACAGCTTACCCATCTCCTCATTTCTATGGGGTATTCATGCAGGACTTTCTGCTTTAATTCTTTTTTTGCAATGACTTTTTTTTTTATTTTGAGTTGGGCTCTGTACAGGGAGACATGGGGGCTGGGAGTGTGTGATTATGTACAGGCGACCAGAACAAGGTGGGGAGGGAAGGAAGTAGAAAAAAAATGATGAAGAATTTTTTTTCAAATACCAATGGGGGAATGTGTTCCATGTTTATAGATACATAGGACTTTGAACATTTAGGCTTTAATGTTTCAAAGTAAAATGAGCGAAGAAAGATACACAAAAATCATTATGCAAATTTGTCTTCACAGAAAAAGAAATCAAATGAATGCTTTGTAGAAGAATTTTAACCATCGTACATTGGGTTATCAGTAATAGCTGTGTTAGGCAGGCAGTTTTATCACCACAGCGGAGCACAGGAAATGAATGCTCAGAGAAGGTAAGTCACTTGCCTCCACTCACACAGCTGGCAAGCAGCACAGTCTGAATCAGACCCAAGTATGTCTGGCTCCAAAGCCTGTGCTTGTCTCAGCAGGAACCAATTATCCTGGAGACATGGAGCACAATGGATATAGGATGCTGTCATGGTTTGCTCATGGATCCTTTGTGTGACTCAGTAAGGCATGCCTCTGGGGCTTTAGTAGAGATACCATTCATTCTATTGTTCAAGGTGGTCCTAAACCTCAAGTAAGATAGTGGATAAGCAGGGCTGGGCAGCAGTTGGGGGTGTTTTCACTAGTACACCACACAGCATTTTCTGCATGAATGCTACTTAAATATTTCTGTATTTACTTGTGTGTGGGGTTGTGTATGTGCCACAGCAGATGTGTGGCAATTAGAGGACAACTTCATTGAATCAAGGTCTCTTGATGGGTACATGTATGAAAACTGTCAATGAAAAGTTTTATTTACAGCAGCTGTAAATAAACTGCCAGACTTCAAGGGAACATCACAACAAGCTTTGAAGTACTGTGATGGTCCCATCGAGGAGCCTGGATGTGGTGCCTTGGCTCGGATGTCCCCATAGACTCATGTGTTCTGAATGCTTCCTCTCCAGCTAGTGGCAGTTTGTGGGGGGTGGAGCCTTGCTGGAGGAAGTAAGTTCCTGGAAGGGGGCTCAGGGGTGCTATATCCAGCTCCCCCTTGCCAAAACTCAGCTCACTCTCCTGCTGCTGTTTCTTCCTGCTGTGGCAGAGGTGATGTCCAGACTCTGCTCATGCCATGCTTTCCCCTGCCATCATGGAGCTTCCTCTCAAGACTCTAAGAAAAATAAACTATTTTCCTCCCATCAGCTGCTTTTGGTCAGGTGCTTTATCCCAGCAATGTGAAAGTAACTGTTGTAGAACTACCCAGTGACAAACAGACAAAGCCTTTGCAGCAAGAGGAGAGGGGAGTTTAATTTTACGCCCTGGCTCAGGTGGTCCAAGCATAGAAAAGTCTTGTTCCAGAACCCCAGTTACAAAGAGATTTTATAGTAGGGTGCACAGATGTGTACCTGACATTAGACATGTGACATTAGACATATAAATTACAAGCACTTAGAAACTCACACATTTACAATGGTTTGCAGAAAGTTCAGATAATCCTCCCCAGGTATTCTCAGCCTCATCTTTTCCTAACTTCCTAATCACAGTTAAAGCAAATCCTTCTTTTGTCTCACAGAACTTCAAAGCTCTGGTAGTCTCTCACCTCATGCTATACGACTGGCCATCTGAGGCCAACAAATGTCTGCAGAGTGTAATAATAAATACAGGGGAGGGGGCAGTAAGCTCACACTCATTTTGCTATAATGTAACCTCAACACAAGCCATGGGCTTTTGACCTGGTTTTCAATACCAGGCATGAGTTCCTTTCTGTAGTGTGGGCCTCGAATCTAGTCAAAGAGCTGTTGGTTACCCTTGTACCAGTCATGCTATTTTTGTTCCAGAGGATAGGTCTTGCCTGGCAGATCAATATGGCAGAATGCAAGATTTGCCACTGAGTGACATCACTGGTGACTTCTCCCCACCAGAAGCTTGCATAGCACCTTCCAGCACCACGAAGACTCACCAGTAGGAAGGATGAAGGATGCTTCCACCTCCTCCTGTGCCTCCTACCTGGTTTCTCTATGTCCTGCACCCGATGGGTGTGATGTCTTCAGAAATAGGCTCTTACTTTCTTGGTTCTGGGCCTCATGGCTCATTTTTAAAAACTATTTTAAATGTGTGAAAGAGTCATTTGACTCTTTCAAAGAACAATTTTCCATTTTGATAGAGTCCATTTTATCAGAAAAAAATTAAAGTTCATGCTTTTTGTGTCCTCTCCAAGAAATGATTTGCCTCAATGAGAGGTAAGAAAGATTTTACATTAACTCGGTGATCATTTTCTTGTGATTTTTTAATTTTTTAGTATATATTTGTGTGTGTATGTTTATGTATGTGTGGGTGGTCTGAGAATAACCTCGGATGTTTTCCCTCCTATCTTTTTGAGACAGGGTCTCTCTGTCTCTCTGTCTGTCTGTCTCTCTCATGGGGTATGGGTCCTGGGAGCCCTGGGGGACTGAACTCTGGTACTCAGGCTTAAGTGGCAAGTGCTTTATCTACTGAGCCATCCCTCAGACCCTATTATAAAACATTTTTTATTTAAAAAGTTTTGACCACTTCCATACATACACATAATGTATTTTGATAATCCCCTCCCATTACTTTCTTCTGTCCTTCCTCCCCATCCCCTTTCCACTGAACTCCTTCTTTCCAAGAAGTTCCTCTTCTGTTTTGATGTCATTTTCCATCATCCATGACAACGTATTGATGGGTCCAATATCATGCAGGTCTTGTGCAGGTCATGAGTGCAATTACCACTTTCTGTCGGGAAGACGCTTTTCCCAAGCATTCCTCCCCATCTATTGGCTCCTACATTCTTTCCACCACCTCTGAGCATTGGAGGGTGTGATAGAGAGGTTTCATTTAGTACCTAATACTCAACTGTCACTTCTCAGCCCATTGATGAATTCTGTCTGAAAAGAGAACTGTCTCTACTTAAAGTGACAGCAGCATTAGTATATGGACATAAGCACAAACATTTAGAGAGCAAGTAAGTGGGCATAATATATCCATTTAACTATACAAGAGTAGTAGCTTCCTTCTTTAGGGCTTATGACCTTACCAGCCATAGATTTTTGGCTAGATTTTTAGTACCAGGCATGAATTTCATAACCTTGGAGTGGTCTCATATTCAATCAGAGAGCAGTTGGTTACCCTCACAACAGACATGCCACTATTGCACCAGTGGGCACATCTTTTGTGGCTGGCCAGTTTTGTAGCTTGCAGCTGTGTAAATCTTGAAAAGCCAAACTGGAAGTTAACAAGGAGGAGGCTCTCAGCTCAGCGCCAGCTGGATTTTTTTAGAGTTGACAGGGAGAGAGATGCTGCTACTGCTGCTGCTGCTGCTGCTGCTGCTGCTGCTGCTGCTGCTGCTGCTGGTGAGCTTCCTGCTTCTCCTGGCTTCACCTCCTCTGACTCTGCCTCTTATTGCCATAGGCAAGTTGCCCTTTCCACCTGGCTTTGCATGGGCACTGAAGGAAATTGAACTTAGGTCAGCAGAGTGCCTTTAACCACTGAGCATCTGCCTAGCACCTCAGTGATCATTTTGAATTCATGTTTGTATATGATATAAACTAAATATTCAGATATTTGTGCATATGGCTATCCTAAAATTCTAACATTATTTGCTAAAAAGACTATACTTTCTTCATTAAATTATTTTGTTAACTTTAGTTGGCAACTTTAGCTAATTGAGTATGTAAATAAAGGTCTATTTGTGCTTAATATATTCTCTTCAAATTGATTTGTCTATTCTTTTATTTATTTGGATTTTTGAGGTAAAATCTTACTCTAGCCCAGGCTAACCCGGAACTCACTCTGAAACTCTATAGTCCCAGGCTGGCCTTCAACTCACAATGATTCTTTTACCTCTGCCTCCCTAGTGTTGCCTTTAGTTTATCTATTGTTATGGCATTACCACAGTCTCTTGATTATTTTGACTTAATACTGCATTATAAAACTAGGCAATAGGAGTCTTTAAGCTTTTTTTCCATTTTGAAATGGTTTGGGGTAGTACAAGTTCTTTATGTTTTCATATAAGTTTTAGAATCAAGCTTGTAGATTTGAAAAAAGACACCTGGAATATTGTCTGAGTCTATTCTCTGTGGCTATACCAAAATGACATAAACTAGGTAATCTATAAAGAAATGGTGTTTTTTTGGGGGGGCTCAAAATTCTATATCTTGGGCAGCCCAAGATCAGATCATGACATTTTCTGATGGCCTGGTGGGGCATAATAACATGGAACAAAAAGAGAGGAGCCAACAAGATGAGCTGGGTTCACTTTGTAACAATGCACTCTTAGTAACTTTCCGGTTCTATGAAAATTAACCTGGAGAAGGGCATTTATCACTCATAGTAGCCTCACATTTCCAACAGGCCCACCACTTTTAGCACCACCATAACAGCAATCAAATTTTAGCATGAGCTGGTTGTGGTGGTGAATGCCTTTAATCCCAGCGCTTGGGAGGCAGAGGTTGGAAGATCACCATGAGTTCAAGGCCAGCCTGGGATTAGAGAGAGTTCCATGTCAGCCTGGGTTAGAGTGAGACTCTACCTTGAAAAACTAAAAAAAAAAAGTAGCCTGAGTTTTGGAGGTGACCAGCCATATTCAAACTATCACAAGTATTTATTAAGATTGTGTTGAATCAATGCTAGGGAATTATATCTTAATATTGAATCCTCTGATTTATGAATATGGTATGTCTGTCCATTTATTTGTTTCTTTATTGAATTTTTTTCAAGATAGGGTCTCATTCTAACCCAGACTGACCTGGAATTCACTATGTAGTCTCACGGTGGCCTTGAACTCATGGCAATCCTCCTACCTCTGCCTCCAAAGTTAAGGCGTGAGCCAACACACCCAGTTTGTTAATTTTTATCATACAAATCATTCACATATTTATTCTGATTTATTCCTTAGTAGTTTATGTTCTTATATATCATGCTATTATAAATTTCAATTAGCAATTGCTCATTGGTAGAATACACTTTTGCATATTAACTGTATTCTCTGTTGCTAAAGTCAAAGGTCTTCATTGCTTCTTGCACTGCAAACAAGTGCCTTTTAACCACTAAGCCATCTCCTGAGCCACATTGCTTTTTAATATACATTTTGGGCTTTGGTTTGTTTGTTTGTTTCACGTTAGGGTCTCATTCTAACCCAGGCTGACCTGGAACTCACCCTGTAGCCTCAAACTGTGCTGAAACTCATAGTAACTTTCTTTCCTACTTCAATTTTTGAGGGCTGGGATTAAAGGCAAATTCCACCATGTCCAGCTACATTTGGGCCTTTTAGCCTTACATGATCATACCACTGTTGAAGAAGGACAGCTTTAATTTATCATTTCCAGTTCAAATGCCTTTAATTTAATTTTCTTGTTGGATCGCACATACAACCATCTCTAGTGTGGTATTGTAAGAGTGCTGAGAATGAACTTTCCTTTTTCCATTCTTCAGAGGAAGCTTTCAGTTTTTCACCAGTGTTATGAATGTGACTGTAGTTTCTTAGTAAATATCTTTTTTTTTTCTTGAAGTAGGGTCTTGCTCTAGCCCAGGCTGACCTGGAATTCACTATGTAATGTCAAAGTGGCCTCAAACTCATGACCTCTGCCTCCTGAGTGCTGGGATTAAAAGCCTGTGCCACCACACCTGGCTTCTTAGTAAATATCTTTTATCAGGTTGACAAATTTGTTTTTGTTTGTCTTTAGTCTTAGTTATCTGAGAGGGTTTTTAAATCATAAATTAGAATCGAACTTTAAATATATTTTATATAATTATTGAGATAGAATGTTCTTTCTTTACTAGGTTGATATTATGAATTGATCTGGTTGATTTCTGAATATCAAGTCAATCTTGCATTTCTGGGATAAACCTCAGTTGGTCAACTATATTGTTATCTTTTAAAATT
Source organism: Zapus hudsonius (assembly GCA_004024765.1). NCBI lineage: Eukaryota > Metazoa > Chordata > Mammalia > Rodentia > Dipodidae > Zapus > Zapus hudsonius. The sequence continues at coordinate 29,781 of PVHP010013536.1, forward strand.
TATTGTAGGATACATTTACTAATTTTAAGGAATATTTGAATGTGTTAATTGTAGTCCATTTTTTCATATTGTATTTTTGGCTTTACAGGATTATGTTGGCTTCCTTGTTTTCTATATTCTAAAAGCATTTGTGAAGAATTGGTGTTATTATTTTCTTCTTGAAAGGTTGGTATAAATCACAACTAAAACCATCTGGGATTGGAACATTCATTGTGGAAATATTTTAAACTCTGAATTCAAATTCTTTTTTAGATACAGAACTATTCAACGTAGATGCTTCTTACCGACTGAGCTTTGCTAATTTGTATCTTTCAAGGATTTTTTTCCCCATTTCTGTTAAGTTACCAAATGTATTGATATAGAGCTTGTTGTAGTCAGCTTTCTAGTTGCTGCGCAGAAAGAACCCAAGCAAAAGCGGCTTGTGGAGGAATGGGTTTATTTGGCTTATGGACTCAAGGGGAGACTCCATCATGGCAGGGAAAACAATTGCATGAGCAGAGGGGTGGACATCACCTCCTCCACAGCACTGCAAACAATGGCAGGAAGGTTTGCCAAACACTGGCAAGGCAAAGCTGTCTTATAATCCCCATAAGCCCACCCCCAACAACAGCTCCAGCAAGGTTGTAAAACCCAAACTGCCATCAGTTGAGGATCCATCAATCAGAACACATTCATTTGTTTGTGGGGGGCACCTGGATCAAACTATGACAGAGCTATTCACAAATTTGTTCATAAAGGGAGTCAGCCTTTCATCACTGTAAAAAATTTCTAAGAGCTTAAAGGAGGAAATATTTATTTTGGATCACAGTTTCAAAGGTTTTAGTACATGATCTATGTCTGTCTCTACTGTTTCCAGGCATACAGGGCTTTGCATCATGATGGATATTGTAGAGCAGAGCTGTTCACCTCATGACAGCCAAGCACAAAGAAACAAATAGGAAGGACCAAAACAAGATGTAGTTCCCGAGGACACAGCTCCAGACCTATTTCCTCCAGCTACACTCTAACATCTAAAGTTTCCAGCACCTTCCAAAATAACACCACTGGTTGGGAACCAAGAATTCAACACAGGGGCCCATATGGTACATTTCATATTCAGAGCATAAGAGTGTGCTATGTAGCTGTAACCACCAAATGGAAACACTTCTTGGAAGCAAGAGGGAGGCCCACAAGACTTCAGGAGATAATAATACTTATGAAGCTCAGAAACCTGCACAATATTCATAAGGACCTTCCCCAAGATTATCAAAGCAATAAAGAATTCATGGATAAAAGAGACTCCCTAACTAGCCAAGCTGTTGTACAGGGTGCTCCAGGATATAGCTTTTGTGAGTTGTCACCCATGCAGAGGTGGGCTTTTGTGTGATACAACTACCTTTGGTGCCCATGCACCTATAAGTAATCCCTCACCTGTACTCCTGTAAGTGACCCCAATAAATCCACTGGCTCACTAAGTGTTGTCGTTACCTTCACGTTGCTACAATAAAATGTCTGACCTAAAGCACCTGATGGGAAAAGAGCATTTATTTTGGTTTACAGTCTCGAGGAGGAAGTTTCATGATGGCAGGGGAAAGATGGTAGAGCAGAGGCTGGACATCACCTTTGCCACAGCAGTTGGACATCAGCAACAGAAGAGTGAGCCAACAACCTCTAGCAAAGGAGAGCTGACTGTAACACCCCTAAGCCCACCCCCAACAACAAACCTCCTCCAGCAAGGCTCCACCTTCCAAATTTCTATTAGTTTAGGACTAAGCATCCAAAACACATGAGTTTAAGGGAACACCTAATTCAAACCAACACATTCTGCCCCAGCCCTCATAAACTGATGACCATCCATAATGCAAAATTCAATGCATTAGGTCCAATTCTAAAAGTCCCCATAGTTTTTATCAATCTCCATACTGTTCAAATATCCCCATAATCCAAGTTCTCTTAACTTTGAGCTATAAAAATAAAAAACACAAAATAGCATGACATTCACATGTCAAAGATGGTATTACAAGGGAAGACTAAACCAATACAAAATCTAAAACAAATAATACAAGCATTAAATACTGTAACTACAAGTCTGACATCTCTAAACAGTAATAACATCTCTAGAGTTCAAATGCTGCCCTTCCCATTTGGGCTGCTTACAGCCTAAAGAACAATCCATCCCAGGCAGAAGCCCTTCTTAGTCCTGGCATGTCTTCTTGATGAAAGTTTTGAGTTCACCTCAAAAGTGGGGTAACCTTCACTCCCAGATATCCGGTGGACTAGTGGATGGACACTATTATAATCTATGAAAGGAGATAATATGGGATGGCATTGTAAGTGAGATGTCTGTATAGAAAGAACTTGCTGTGTAAGAGTGGAGGCACAATGGGAAAAAGGCAAGTGGATGCCTTCCTCCATGTTAGCCTCTGACTCGGCAGGAAAATGAAAAAAGGCGGTAGAAAGAGAGGTGTTTGCTTACTAGTTTGTATAGCTAGCAGGACGCAAGGGTTAGAGAGTTCATGTCAGATGGGTGCAAAAGAGCTCTTTCTGGAATCCAAAAACGTGCAACTCTGAGAAAGAATCAGATAGTGAAGAGTGAGAGAATGAGGTAGAATTGATATAAAATAGCCTTCAGGTCCAACCGTAAATATGGCAAAAGAGAAAATCTATTATTCAGCATGCCAGACAGGGACCTTAATACTGACCCAACACAGCACGGGGAAGTATGGTAATCAAGGAATACTCAGAATCTAGCTACTTAAATTGGGAAAGCAATGAGAGAACCTCTTACAGCTGGAGGCAGGAGGTATGGGGTGGATGGGATCAGACTGTATGCTCTCTAAATGGAGAAACGAATAAAACTATCCACATCTTCTTCAGCTAAGGCTGCATAACCAGATGCAATACAAAGGAAATCATTCCCTGATGCACTGGCATCTGCTGGGGTTTGTGCATTCATTGGAGTTTTCAGGTCATTGATTGTTTATCTTAAGTTTATCCTGGTTTCTCTGCTAGGACACCTGGGTGCCGTGGGGCACACCTTTAATCCCAGCACTCTGGAGGCAGGAGGATTGCCATGAGTCCAAGACCAGCCTGGGCTACAGAGTAGTCTGCAATGGTCAGGTCCATTGGCCATGGTGATAATGGAGATCTCGTTTTGCTTTTTGCATTTTTGTTTATATATTTTTATTGTTTATTTTAGGCTTTTACTTGTTGATATACATATGAGAAAATATTATTAACAGACATTTTTGTTTTTCTGATTTCTCTCTCTCTCTTTCTCTCTCTTTTGTCTTTGAGGTAGGGTCTACTGTAGCCCAGGCTGGTCTTGAACTCATGGCAATCCTCCTACCTCAGCTTCCAGAGTGCTGGGATTAAAGGTGTGTCCTACCACACCAGACGTTTTTCTGATTTCTAACAAGTATGACACCAACAAAAAACTAGAATTACTAAAATAAAGCCTACTGACACCCTGTTGTAGTTGCCACTGTATGGATGGGGACAAAACACGCAGGGAAGCATGGCAGAGCAGAGGCTGGGCATCACTTCTTGCCACAGCAGCCAGCAGAAAGTAGCAAGAAAGATAGCTGGGCTCTGGTAAGGAAACAGATGGGCCATAACACCCCAAAGCCTGCTCCCAACTCCTCCAGCAAGGCTTTACCTCTCAAGTGGCCTTCAGCTAGAGACCAGACATTGAAAACACATGAGTTTATGGGGAACATTTGATTCAAACCAACACCCCCCCCTCCAGTTTTCCACAGTGAAGTGCTTGTCTTTTGTGTTCTAACACCTCTGAAGGGAAGCCTTTACAGAATACTTTCCTCTGATGAAAACAAAGCCATCAGCTTGTATAAGGAGGCCACTGGGTGGGAAGAGCTTGAATAGGGCTGCATTGATAATCAGTGCCTTCTCTGTGATGGATGGCTTCCCCCAATTCTCCTTATTGGCTCATCTGCTCGTTAACCTTTATGGTGCTAGGTATGGTGCGCACGCTTGTAATCCAAGTGGTTGGGAAGTTGAGGCAAGAGAATCACTGTGAGTTTGAGGCAGTCTTACCTACACAAAGTTCCAGGCAAGTACCTCGATGGAGCATGTAATATGCTTTATGTGATAAGGATAAGTTTAGTAATTTACTTAGGGACCTAGGTGTGAAATAAGACCCTATAGATGGGCTGGAGAGGTGGCTCAGCAGTTAAAGGCACTTGTTTGCAAAGCCTGATGGCCCAGGTTTGGTTCCTCTGTACCCATGTAAAGCCAGATGCACAAAGTGGTGCAAGTGTCTGCAGTGGTAAGAGGCCCTGGTGCACCCATTCCCCCCCCCATAATAGATAATGATCCTGGCATATGTTAATTGCCAACAGATTCTCATGAACAGTGAGACCTCATGAGCCCATCTATGATGTAATGTTGATGAAGCCAATATTTTGCAGGTCTTGTTCAAGTAACAACAGTTACTGTGAAGTCATGATGCAACAGCCATTTTGTTTCCAGAAGACTGAATAGTTAGGCTTTGCAGGCAAGCAACTTAACTACTGAGCCCTCTCTCCAGCCCTCAGAGAGTTTTTAAAATTTATTTATGTATTTATGTATTTATTTATTTATTTATTTGCAAGACAGAAAGGGAGAATGGGCACACCAGCACCTCCTGCCACTATTGCAAATGAACTCTAGATACATATGTTATTCTGTATATCTGGCTCTATGTGGGTACTAGGGAATTGAACCTGGGCCAGCAGGATTTGCAAGCATGTGCCTTTAAGCACTGAGCCACCTTTACAGCCCCAATGAAGGAGTCTTTTGGTTTTGATTTTTTGCAAGTCAAGGCTGGACCATGTGTCTTAGCAGGTTCATGAATCACCTGCCAGCAAACAGTGGGCTACTCCACTGTCAATATACAAGTAGAAAACGATGCATAATTGTTTCTTTTATAACAAGAACTCACAATGTCAGAAACACTCTTGCAATAACCTCTTGGTTTTTCTTCCGCCCTTGTCCCACTGGTTCCATTTTCCAGCAGCCCATACTGGTCTTTTTGCTGCCCTTCAACACAACCAGCATACCCCAAATCAGGGCCTTTGCAATGGCTTCCTAGAAAGAAGTGGTTTCCCCAGCTGGCTGGTGCCAATGACCCAATGACCTTTCTTAGGACTTTCCTCCAATGTTACCTTCTCCATGGTGTCCCAGTATTTTCTGTTTCCCTCTGTCTTCTGTCTTATGTGTCCTTATAACAACATCCCTCTTGTATGTTTTTGATTTCTGTTACGCTTGTTGTCTAATGTGTTTTTCCCCTAGATAAGCTCTGTGAGGTTAAAAATCATTGATGGGGTTGGAGAGATTTCTCAGTGGTTAAAGGTGCTTTCTTGCAATGCCTGATGGCTGGGGTTCAACTCCCCAGTAGCCACATAAAGCCAGATGCACAAAGTGGCACATGTGTCTAGAGTTACTGAAGTTGCCCATTTTTCTCTTTCTCTCTCTCTCTCTTGTCTATCTCTCCCTCTCTCAAATAAATAAATAAATAAATAAATAAATAAATAAATATTTTTGTAAAAAAATCACTGATGTTTCTCTATAAACTCTTAGTGCCAGGAACTGTGTTGAGTCCATGAATGTAGCCATGACTAGCAAGGGTGTTCAGCTGGCATCTCTGATGAGAAAAGTCCACAGCATCCATCATATTCTTTTAAACCTTTTTATTGCCAATTTTCTTTACATATATATATATTCATTTTCAAGCAGAGAGAGAGAGAGAGAGAGAGAGAGAGAGAGAGAGAGAGAGAGAGAGAGAGCACGCCAGAGCCACCACCTTGTGGGACAGCCTTATGTGGGTACTGGGGAATTGAACCAGGAGCCTTGGGCACTGGAGGCAAGTTCCTTAACTGCTGAGCCATCTCTCTAGCCCCCAATTTTCGTGCATGTACATTTTGATCATAATCCCCTTCCATTACCTCCTTTTGCCCCCACCTTTCCAGTGAACTCTTTTGTAGTGGTTTGAACATAGAAATGTCCCTGATGTGTTTGAGTACCCAATCCCCAGCTGGTGGAACTCTCTGGGAAGGTTATAGAACCTTTAGGAGGTAGAGACCTGCTAGAGGAAGTGTGTTTCTCAAGGGTGGGCCTGGAGGTTACATACAGTCCAACCCTGTTGCTCTGGCTATTTCCTCCTTGCTGATATGAAGATGTGATTCTGGCTATCTGTTCCTGACAGGCTTTCTCTGCCTTGATGGACACTTTGAAAGTGTAAGCCAAAATAAACTCTTCCTTCCATAAGCTGCTTCTGGTTGGGTATTTAGTCCCAGCAACACAAGAGTAACTGATACATCCTTCTTTCCAATTGGCCCCTCTTCTGCTTTCACGTTTCTTTTTCCTCTTCCACGATCCATGACAGAAGGCTGACGGATCCAGTATTGTACAGGTGTCCTGGATGTGACTACAGTCACTGTGAAGTCATAAGTAACACAGCCACTTCAGGTCCAGAAGATAGTGTTCCTTAGCACTGCTCACCATCCGCTGGCTGCTACATTCTTTCCATCCCCTCTTTCTCATTATTCCCTGAGCCTTGGAGGGAGTGTCTCATTTTAGCACTGAACACTCAACAGTCACATGTTCTCAGCACTGATGAGTTTTGAGTCTCCCCTGAAATCACTGTCATCTATGTAACAAAACTTCTCTGAGCAAAGGTAAGAGCAGCACGAATCTATGGACATACACATTAACACTTAGAGGACAACACATGCCAAGAATCATATTCTTAGGAGATGAAGTTGGAAGTAAATGGCAAAAAGAAGTAAGAGTTTTTCCTTCTTCCCAAGGTAGGCCTTCTGTCAGGGGAGAAAATCTTCCTTAGGCTGTCCCAAGAGACGTCCCTTTCAATTTAATTGACCAGCAATTGGCCGCTTGCTTTGCTTGCTTCTAGATCAATTATTGGTGAAAGGAAATGTGGGCAACTTGAAATGGCCAAGACCAATTAGGATTGTCTCCTGGGGCAGTAGCTGGACTAAATATAAATCTCTTGTTTTAATATAAAAGGGTGGAGGCTTTCAGTAGATAATCAGTAGTGTTTACTACATCATTCTGGCTCTTACTGGGAGAACACTGGAGGAAGGGAGTGAGAAGAAAAGCAGAAGAGACCTTACCAAGGAGCAAGGGAAAGATGAGAAAGGTCTAAGCCAGGGAAGCCCACCAGAGAGAGACATGTAGCCCACCATCCAGCTGAGTCCATCTACACTTTCCCAAATGCTTTCCAGCTCTACAGATAACACATTTCAAATGTGCATTCTCTAGTATCAGAAAAGTGTTAGTTGTATGACCTTGGATAAATTATCCATTCACCCCTCGAAGCCTCACACAGGTCACTTGAGCTCTCGAAGAAAACGTGAGTCTAGCCGGGCGTGGTGGTGCAGGCTTTTAATCCCAGCACTTGGGAGGCAGAGATAGGAGGATCACCATGAGTTCAAGGCCACCCTGAGATAGTGAATTCCAGGTCAGCCTGGGCTAGAGTGAGACCCTACCTCGAAAAACCAAAAAAAAAAAAAAAAAAAAGAAAAGAAAGAAAATGTGAGTCTATCCATGCTGTTACTCATAGAATTTGTCCAAAGTTATTTCTGATCAATGGTTTGGGCCAATAGCACACTTTTCTTTAACTGGCAATTACACATTCCCAGAGCCTTTTAATAGATGACATTGTAATTGCAGTTTTCATCTTCAAACACTTTGTTGTTAGAGAGAATGAACGACAATGTCAAGGATATGTAAGAGAATTCAATGAAGAAAAGATGGAATGTTTGCCTACCACACAGGTAAAAGCTGGCAAAAAAAAAGGCCTCAAGTAGCTCAGGTAGTGTGGAGTGGATGACCTTCCATGTGTGGGTGGAATCTGTTCTGTTATTAATTTCTCATAGTCTCAAGACCAGCCTTACTGATGACCTGAGCTGAGTTTTTCTCAACAGGACAGTGCTTTCCTTGCTCGTAGCAGGATGGAGTGACTTCAGGGTCAGCTAGACCTGAACTTAAATCCAAGCTCTGTTATTTATTTCTGTGGGATGCTGTTAAATGAGAATAGGAAATTTTGATTTTTACAAGATAGGGAGTGTCTTTGAGGAGAGAGTGAATGATAAAGCTGAGCTCGCAGGCACCATCAGTGTGTCTCTTCTCCTTTGGTGACGTCTGAGGATTTTCTTCTGTGTCCTAACAAAGCTCTGTCTACCGTGTATCTCCTTAGCACTATGCTGGCCTCCACCTAATATTCCATCCTGCAGCAGGAAGAGCTCAGAAGAGGAGCCAGAGCCAGGAGAAACCATGCTTTTCCCAACCCCACACCGGGCAGATTTTTCAGGATCCAGGGAACACTGAGACACTAGCCTCTGTCTTGAGAGAGAGAGAGAGAGAGAGAGAGAGAGAGAGAGAGAGAGAGAGAGAGAGAGAGAGAGAATTGGAAAACCAAGTGTTTTGAAATACCTCCCCATTTCCCAGTCTTGATGTTGGGTTTTTGTGAGCGATACAAAAAGCATTAGAATCTTTGGTCCTTGCTTTCCAGGAACTTAAAATGCCCTCAATCACAATGCCAAGCAGATAGAAGTGGGTTGAAATCAAAGCTCTGCCGCTGACTACCCTGCAGCCTTCAACAATCACTTAACATCTCTCTCCCCTCTCTCCAAGCCTGTAAAACAGAGCCAATAGCACCTACACAGCTCGGTCATCATGGAAGAGACCTGGCACATAGCAGACACTCCTTCATCCTCAGGTCACATGGCAGTTAAATAATATAACAGAGGACCTGCTGCAAGACAGCCTGTCATTTATTGCCAAGTGAAATGCCACCCAAAACAAGGCTCTTAGAATTTAGGGCAGGGCAGAGCCATTGAGGCTGAAGTGGGTGGAATGCATTCCTGGATGACAAAGGAAGTGAGTGGCATCCTCCTGGGGTGGGCTGGTTTTCTCGGGTGCATCACAGGAACTTTGGGCTCAAGCCCTTTACCTGAGACCACTCAGTCCCCCTCAAACTGCATTTCCACCATGCGCTTGCCTCAATGACTATTCAGACAGCTGATTGTGAGTGTGTCACCCCTCCCCCCACTGCGTGCTTTGACAGATGCCTGGAATAAAGGAACCGCTAATGGATAGAGACATGCTCAGTCCAGTACTCCTACCAAAGTACTCATATCTTTCCAATGTGTATAGGAAAATTTACTTGCAGAAGAGTTTGTTAATAGCAACCTTGATAAGTGATATTATCCTTCCCAGTTCTCATTTCCCTCATCTGTAAAAGAATCATAATCCCTTCCCTGCCAGGACTCTCAGGTGGAGTACAGCAGAATCGCATAGATTTTCCTGACCGCTGGTGATCAGCTCTGAGCAGTGGCATCTGAGAGGATTAGTAGACGTCACACCAGGACAGAACATTTAGTGACTTTTCATGGCTGATTGTGCCTCATGCTCTGCCTTGCATCACAGGAACAGTGTATCTCAGCTGATGCTGTTATCAGCTTCAGTCCTAGAATCGGGGTGCTGAGGGGGAGCCATGCAGAGCTGTTACTCCAGACTGGCAGATGCAGGATCAAGGAATGGTTGTTATTATAAGCACTGGGATGTGGAGGTTGTTTGTTACCACAGCAAAAGCTGACTAATACACAACCAATATTAATCAAACCTTTGCTGTGTTCTGGGACTGTCCCTAGCATTTTACATATTAACTATGTAAACACTGTTTCAACTAGGATTCTCCATTGTAAACATCAGTTACTGTGGCTGTGTGCAAAAGGAAGTCCAAAGAAAGGCTTCTCTTCCAGCTAACCCAGAATGACAGAATATTCATGGGCATCCCTAACTGAAAAAAAATCAAAATTCCAGAAAAATAAAATACAGATTAATAGCTGAGGGGCAACTTTAGGCAGTTTATGTGTACGATTAAAGTGCTTTGAAGGTATGGAGTGGAAAGGAAAAATATTTGAAAAAGTAAGGTCCGAAATTATTTCTAACATGATGAAAACTATAAACCTAAAGATCTACAATGCTTGGCTCAAAGGCATTTGCTTACAAAGGCTATCAGCCTGGGTTGGATTCCCCAGCAGCCACACAAAGCTGGATGCACAAAGTGGTTTGTTTGCAGTGGCAAGAGGCCCTGGCATACCATTCTCTACCCACCTCTGCCTCCTTGCAACTAAATTTTAAAATTTTTTTAAAAGATCCTCAATGTTCAATGAAATCCAAGTTCAAGAAACATATAAAACTGTAGCAGAGCACTTCACAATCACATTGATTAGAGCCAATAATTAAAAACAATGTTAAAAATAATTTGCTACAGCTTGTACAATTCATAACCTCCCAGTACATGGACCATTCCAGCAATCCTTCCTTCCTTCCTCAGTGGGTCAAGGGCAGGGAGGAGGGAAATGGGGGTGCCAACACAAGACTTGTTCATACAGTGTTTCTAATTGTTAACAATAAAAATACTAATAATTAAATTTTTAAAAAATGTCAGAAATCTCTAGGAGGTGGAAGAGAGGCACATTGCTGGGGGACAGAAGGGAGTGTGACAGCAGGTTATTTTTCAAAATATCGGAGACAAAGTTCCTAAATAATAGAGTTTTATTTTCTCACAGTTCTAGTATCTGAGAAATCCATGGCTATGGCTCTAACAATTCCACTTGTCCAGGGAGGCAAACTCTAAATGTTGTGTCCCACAGAGCAGAAGGCAGAAGAGCAAGAGAATGCTTCAGGAAGCTACTATTTTAAGTCTTAATCTCATTCATGAGAGAAGGAGCCCTCACTACCTGTCATGGTTTGACCCAGGTGTCCCCCACAAACAAATGAATGTGTTCTCAGTGATCAATCCTCTGCTGATGGCATTTTGGGTTTTACAACCTCGCTGGAGTTGTGTTGTTGGGGGCGGGATTATGGGGTTTATAAACCAGCTTCCCCTTGCCAATGTTTGGCACACCTTCCTGCTGCTGTTTGCAGTGGCAGAGGTGATGTCCATCCCTCTGCTCATACCATCATCTTCCCTGCCAGGATGGAGTCTCCCCTCGAGTCCATAAGCCTAATAAACCCATTCCTCCACA
>PVHP010013537.1:5331-40884 GCA_004024765.1 Zapus hudsonius
TAAAAGACCAATAATAGCAGTATGTTACACATCAGTAGCAGCAACAGCTTTTCCAGGTACTGCAGTTGTCTGAACAAAATTGTAGTCATCCAGCAAGCACATTTAAAAAAAAAAAGTAAAAAAAAAACAAGGGGGGCGCGGAGAAAGATGGTGGATGAGTAACAGCGTCACCAGGACTCTTGGCATAAAAGTTTGATTTTTCCAGCTGGGATCCAAACTTTGGACACTGGCCGGACCTGAGCCTGGGCCCTCCCTCCCCCCCCCCAACACCTGTGCCAGCGCAGACGGGGTTCCCCAATGGCTCTCTACTCCACAGAGGAGCTGAGAGCCGAACCCTCCCCCACTCCAAGCTCCTGCCACTATCCCCTCGAGGCCACTGATTGAGCAGCTTCCCCTCGCAGGGCTCCCCTCACTCGAGCACCCGATCCTTGGACACGCTTCTCTCCATGACCCTCCCACGTACACAGGCAGAAGTGATTCTTGGGCAACATGACCTAGCTTGGTTCCAGGGCCAGACCTCGGGTGTGTGCTTGCCAGGAGGGCACGAGCTGTATCTCTGTGGAGGTTTGAGTTCCGGCTGGGATCCAGGCCCCAAGTTGCAACCAGTCCTGAACCCAGGCCCAGGCTCTCCTCAGCTTCTGGACCACCACAGGGTTCCCCAGCATCTCTCTATTCCTCAGGGGAACACAGAGCTGAACACTCCCCCAGCCCAAGTTACCACCAATTTCCCCTCACAGCTGTACCGCCAATTGAGTGGCTTTCCCTCTCAGGGCTCCACTCCCTCCAGCACCCGATTCTTGGGCAAGCTTCTCTCCATGACCCAGCCACGTACACAGGAAGATGCAATACTTGGGCAACCTGACCTCTTGGTTCTGGGGCCAGACCTCAAGCAGTTGCCTGGGAAACTCGGCAGAGGTTGGTTCAGATGGGTACCTGAAAGGAGGGCACAGGCGGTCTCCGTGAGTACCAGGGATCATGCGCCACTGGCAGGAAGTAAAGTGGGCAGAATAGCACTCACCAGGGTGCCTGAGTACCACTGCCCTACCTGTACATGGGCAGAAACCAACAGAAAAACCCCACAGACATCAAAGAAGGAACTCCCCAACCCAGGACCCCTAGTCCCTTTAGGAACAGGAAAGTGGCAAGGAAGTAGAGGCAGCACAAATAAAATTGCAAAGAGAGAACAATATGAATCCTGACCACAACTGCAATGCAAACATGAAACAGTTAATGGCTGATATGGAAATTATGAGAAAAGACATGAATGAGATGAAGCTTTCTAACTCAAGCATAGACTCCAGACTGAATTTAATGGAGAGAAATATGAATGAATTTAGAAACACATTAAGTGAATTGAAGATTAATCAACTAAGGGAGGAACTAGACAATAAATTGATTAAATTTGATGAGGAATTCAGAAAATTTAAAAATGATTATCAGGAAACCCAAGCAAAAACAAAAATAGATTGGAAATTGGAACTCACCAAAGAAATGGAGACTATAAACAAAATTAGAGCAGAAACCAATAATGAAAAGGAGATGTTAAAAACCTCCCTTGAACCAATCAGTCCCAGAATTGACAATCTGGAGGACAGAATATCAGAAGTTGAAGACAAGTCAGAAGGAATTAATAAGGATGTCATAGGTTTCAATAAATTCATGAAATCAAGTGAGCAAAATTTGAGGGATCTATGGGATACCAAAAAGAGGCCCAATATTAGAATCATGTGGATCCCAGAGGGAGAAGAAACTCAGGCTAAGGGCATAGGAAATATCTTCAACAGAATTATTCAAGAAAACTTTCCCTATTTAACAAGAGAAAGCCCACTCAACTTTCAAGGGGCCCAGAGGACTCCAAACAGACAGGACATGAAGAGGAATTCTCCAAGACACATTTTAATTAAGATGCCCAACATAGAAAGCAAAGAGAAAATACTCAAAGCTGCTAGAGGAAAGCAAACCTTAGCTTACAAAGGAAAAGCCATCAGACTGACCTCCGATATCTCATTAGAAACCATGAAAGCTAGAAGGACTTGGAATAATGCTTTTCAGGGCCTAAAGAAGTATGGCTTTCAACCTAGACTACTGCACCCAGCAAAGCTATCCCTCCTGATAGATGGAGAATTGAAAGTGTTCCATGAAATAAACCAGCTCTACGACTATTTGAAAACAAAGCCAGAATTTCAGAAGATTCTACAAGAGATATCCCACATGGAAGAATCAAGAAATCTACCTCAGAAGAGTACCAGAGATCAGACATGACAATCACAGTCAGTGCGCTAATAACAGCAGCAGAGACAACAACCCCCATTACCCCTTCATCATGGAAGGGCTTAAAGCAAACCTCACTGTTATATCACTGGATATAAATGGACTTAACTCCCCTATAAAAAGACACAAACTTGCAGGGTGGATCAGAAAAATGGACCCTTCCATCTGCTGCCTTCTGGAAACGCACTTTACTTCTAACGACAGCAATCTTCTTAGAGTACAAGGATGGAAAACAGTTTATCAGGCATGTGGAAGTGAAAAGAAAGCAGGTGTGACTACATTAATCTCTGACAAAATCGACTTTACACAAAAATCAATTAAAAAGGATAATGATGGTCACTTCTTACTCATCAAAGGAATGATCCTGCAGGAAGATATCACCATAATCAACATATATGCACTAAATTTGGGTGCAACACAGTTCATAAAGGAAACCCTACTCAAAAATAAAGCAGAAATAGACTCTAATTCCATCATAGTAGGAGACTTTAATACAGCTCTATCAGCTCTAGACAGATCAAGCAAACAGAAGATCAGCAGGGAGCTCAAGGCGAAAGGAAATAATTAAAATCAGAGCTGAGATTAATGAATTGGAAATAAAGGAAACAATTAAAAAATAGATAAATCAAACAGTTGGTTCTTTGAAAAAAGTTATTAAGATCAACAATCCCCTGGCCAATCTAATCAAAAGAAGAAATGAGAAAGCCCAAATCAACAAAATCAGAAAGGACAATGGTGACATCACAACAGATCCTGAATACATTGGAAGAATCATCAGGTCATACTTTCAAAACCTCTATTCCACAATATTAGAGAACCTGGAAGAAATGGCTAAGTTTTTGGACACCTACCAACTGCCAAAGCTTAACCCAGAGCACATAAAAGCACTAAATGAACCTATCACATTCACAGAGATTGAAGATGTAATCAAAAACCTTCCCAAAAGGAAAAGCCCAGGACCAGAGGGTTTCTCAGCTGAATTCTACCAAACCTTCATCACAGAGCTGAAACCAGTCTTTCTCAAGCTTGTTAGAAGCATAGAAAAAGAGGGAAGGCTTCTAAACACCTTCTATGAAGCTCCCATTGCCCTAATCCCCAAACCAGGCAAGGATGCAACAAGAAAAGAGAACTATAGACCCATATGTCTGATGAACTTAGATGCAAAAATCCTGAACAAAGTCCTAGCAAACTGGATACAATGCTTCATCAAAAATATTATCCACCCTGACCAAGTTTGCTTTATCACAGAGATGCAGAGATGGTTCAACATACACAAGTCAATACATGTAATACATCATATTAATTGGCTCAAACACAAAAACCACATGGTTATCTCACTAGATGCGGAGAAGGCTTTTGACAAAATTCAACACCTCTTCATTTTCAAAGCTCTCAAAAGAATGGGCATAGATGGCCTATTCCTCAACTTAATAATGACAATTACAAAACTCCTAAAGCACAGATCATTCTCAATGGGGAATGACTCAAGGAGTTCCCACTCAATTCAGGAACAAGACATGGCTGCCCACTCTCACCACTGCTCTTCAACATAGTGCTTGAAGTTCTAGCCCAAGCTATTAGACAAGAGAAGGGCATAAAAGGGATACAAATCGGAAAGGAAGAAATTAAACTATCCCTCTTTGCAGATGACATGGTCCTTTATATATCAGTCCCAAAGAATAGTATCAGTAACCTCTTGAAGTTGATTAATGCCTTCAGCAATGTGGCAGGATACAAAATTAACACACGAAAATCAGTAGCCTTTCTAAATGCAGAAGACAAGCACACAGAAAAAGACATCAGAGAGACTATCCCATTTTCTATAGCCTCAAAGAAAAACAAATACCTTGGAATATCACTAACCAAGGTTGTAAAGGACTTATATAAGGAAAATATTGAAACACTCAAGAAGGAAATAGAGGAGGATGTGAGAATATGGTAAGATATTTCATGCTCATGGATAGGGAGAATCAATATAGTAAATATGGCAATCCTGCCAAAAGTGATTTACAGATTCAATGCTATTCCGATAAAAATCCCAACCTCTTTCTTCACAGGCATAAAAAAAATAATCTCTAAAGTTATTTGTAAGGGCAAAAGACCTTGGATAGCCAAAACTATTCTAAGTAAAAAATTCTACTCAGGAGGTATCACCATGCCTGACTTCAAAACATACTACAAAGCCATAGTAACAAAAACAGCATGGTACTTGCATAAAAAGAGAAAAACAGATCAATGGAACAGAATTGAAGATCCAGCTTTGAATGGAAGTAAATTCAGTTATTTGGTCTTTGACAAGGGGACCAACAATGTATGCTGGGCCAAAGATATCATCTTCAACAAATGGTGCTGGAGGAATTGGATAAACACGTGTAAAAAAAAATACAATAGACCCACTCCTTTCACTGTGCACAAAAATCAACTCCATATGGATCAGAGAACTTAATATAAATCTGGTAACTGTGAACAACTTGGAAGAAAAAATTGGAGGAACTCTACATGAAATAGGAGTTGGAAAAAATTTCCTGAGGAAATCTCCAGCAGCCCAGGAAATGCAACAAACACTTAACCAATGGGACCTGATCAGGCTCAAAAGCTTCTGTACAGACAAACAAGCCATACTCAGAGCCAATGGGAAATGATTTTCGCCAGCTACAACTCAGACAGAGGCCTTGTTGTAGTCAGCTTCTTAGTTGCTCTGCAGAAAGAACCCAAACAAAAGTGACTTGTAGAGGAATGGGTTTGGCTTACGGACTCGAGGGGAGACTCCATCCTGGCAGGGAAAATGATGGCATGAGCAGAGGGCTGGACATCACCTCTGCCACAACACTGCAAACAGCGGCAGGCAGTGTGCCAAACACTGGCAAGGGGAAGCTGGCTTATAACCCCCATAAGCCCACCCCCAACAACACAGCTCTAATGAGGTTCTAATCCTGAATTGCCATCAGCTGAGGATCGATCTATCAGAACACATTCGTTTGTTTGTGGGGGGCACCTGTATCAAACCATGACAGGCCTAATTTCCAAAACCTACAGAGAACTCAAAAAAATTAATAACTAAAACCCAAAATACCCCTCACAAAATGGGATACTGATCTCAACAGAGAATTCACGGAGGAGGAAACCCAAATGGCCTTGACTCATTTAAGAAACTGCTCCAGCATCTTTAAGCATCTGGGAAATGTAAATCAAAACCACAATGAGATACCATCTTACCCCTGTCAGAATGGCAATCATAAAGAAAACCAACAACAATCATTGCTGGCAAGGATGCGGGAAAAAGGAACCCTCATTCACTGCTGGTGGGATTGCAAACTTGTTCAACTGCTATGAAAAGCAGTGTGGAGACTCCTGAGCAGTATGGTCATAGAACTACCAATGGACCCAGCTATCCCTCTACTAGGCATCTATCCACAAGATGTCACATCTCAATGCAGAAATATTTGTACAACCATATTTATATAATAGCTAAGAATTGGAATCAACCTATACTGATCTCACTCTCCGATGGAGATTTTGTTTGTATTTTTCAGGATGCAGTGAGAGAGTTGTGGCCCATCTAACCCTACCAACCGACCGCAGGCAGAAAGCTGAAATCCTGGCAAGAGATGAGCCATCACAGTCATACCATGGAGGATCCATATGGAACCCCACAGAGAATGTCAGGATGAACAAGGGACCCACAGCCACAGCCATTTAATCAACACAGGATAAGCCAGTGAGGCAGAACCAATGATTTTCGACACAAAGACCCCTAGGCTCACAGCCTTAAAGCAGCCTTGATACTCATCCACCACGACTCAGGGAACTATGTGTAAGAGGGGGCGGAAAGATTGTAAGAGCTGTGGTGGGGGGAGATTATCCAGAGGCATGGCCAGGAGAACCTGGCTGAATACTAGGCTATCCATGTTCCCCTGTCACAAGGACTGATACAGATGAACCATGGAGGAGGTTATCCAGCGGATTGGGGAGGGGAGGGCAGCGGGGAATTGGGGATAACAACTCATTGTTTGCCCACTAAATACTGTAACTCATTATGGACAATAAAAAAAAGAAAAGACAAAAAAAAAAAGAAAAAGAAAAGGGTAGCTGTTTGGTGTCAGGCATGTTATAGAATAAGCAAAGCCTGGGTTTGTATTGGTAAAGGGCAAACACTGATGAAGAGGTAGGGGGAGTGACTGTGACTCTAGGCTACACTACACCATGACTAACAAATGAATGTTCATGGACTGATCTGCTGTCTCTGTAGAACCTTGGTCCATATGCATGCCTCAGTTGATTATTTTTGATTTTTGCAATAAATAACAACAAAAGAAGGAAAAAACCCAGAAAACAGCCAAGTCTGCTACTGTTATGGTGCCTGGCACTATTTTTTTTCATTTTATTATTTTTTAAAGCTTCCACATGATCTGGAAAGAAAACATTTTAGAAGAACATGATTCCACCCAGCTCTGATAAAGCATGATCACTACTATGCATCACAAATCACGTACAAGGTATTCTGCCTCCACAGAGAGTTGGTACAGTACTGTCCTACATCTATAATTCTAGAGGATACAATTTAAAAGGCACTGATTGAGACTTAATTCTACTTTTCCAGCAGAGGGCCCAAAGGATGGTATGGACACAGCTCTTCAAAGAAATGCAATCTTAGACAGTATTTTCTTTCTTTAGTGGCACAGCTCCAAGTGCTCATTCTCTTCATGAACATTAAAAGAATTAGTGGAGGGGGGGTGAGGACAACCAGGAAAAATCCCCATGAAACAAAACTCCATAACATTTGATTCATACAAAGATGACTGAGTGAGGGCAAGACTCAACTTAGCTATCATTTTCCAAGTCTGTCATGTCTGGAAGATGAGAGCTCCGACGAAGAAAGGGGAGGAGGCCAAGTAGAGCTTCAAAGCTTTGGACCACAATCAAAACCATCGTTTCAATAGAAACAGCAACCAAACACTGTTCATGTGGATGCTGAAGTCAATATTGAGTCATCTGCTCATTCATCCAGGAAGGGAAGATCAGTTACTACTGTACTTTGTGTTTAACCCAATCACCATCTTACAAAAATAGCAAGCTGCCATAATAAAAAAATAAGGTTCCTTTATCTATTACCAGTTGTCTAGCTCACCTCCCAACCCATCAATGCCATGCCATAGCTAAAGAACAGAAGTGAACAAAGAAACCATAGCTGAAGGATAAGCTGGTACATCTAATCATAAGGATCTTTAGTTCTACAATGAATGCAGAAACTTGATAACCTTTGAAGATGCACGGTAAATAAAAGGTGCAAGCTGGAAAGCCTCACTGTAACTGGTGCAGCAGCTGTGTTGGTGGGAATGCTCTTGTGTCCCATGAGCCTCTCCAAACTCATCTCCACACAGGATGATGAAGTCAAATAATGCCAGGGGTGACTAAGGTAATATGGCCTGTGACATTATCCCAAACTATTTATATGTGTATTTTTTCAAATATAATGCTAAATGGTTTATGTGATCATTTTCCTATGTCTACATCCCTTACTAAATTGTAAGCTTCTTGATACCACAGGCTCTACTTTGTTAATTGATTTAAAATAACTTCATTTTAATTTTTGCACATCACCTTGTCTGTGAACTGTTTTCATAGCCTACTACTGAAATGACTCATATTAAGTTTGAGCTCTCATCTATTAGATTCACTTAACTCCTCTTCACTAACCTAGAACAGGAAGCTACACTGACAGCACGTTGGTAATTATATTCTTTCCACTCACAGGGAAAATAATTTCTATTTTTACTTTGTAGTTATGAAAAATTTTGAACATAATAGCTCATATCAAAACTGTAACTAGATTTTGAAATCTGAATCTTTCATAATCTTTTAGCAAGAATTTACAACAAAATGTTTCCTGAAAAATATTTCTTTTCTTACATATTAAAAGTTTTGTAATATTTCTTAATCAAAATTTTAACTAATTTTGTGAAAATAATAATCTACTATATAAATGAGAGTTTTACTTGTTTCATTTATCAGATAATCAAATGATCTAGTGTGCTACTCATAGTGTTTCTGATACTTCTTTGCAATATACAACCAGTCACAGTTTAAAAGGAAAAATGCAAAGTTATACAGAATTCAAGCCTAATAATCCCATCTTGATATACCAACAATGTCAAAGTATTATAAAGTTAATTTCTATTTTGCTGTGAGCCAGTAAATTGATGGACCTTCAAAATATGCTATATAGCATTGATATAATGCATTTATATAGTGTTTCTCAAATTTTTATGTTCACATTAATCAATTGGGAATTATGTTAATAAGCAAGTTCTGATGGTTCAGGAGTAGAGTGTGAGACTTAACCTTTCTAGTAAGTTACCAGATGAAGCTTGAAACTTTCTGATCTGTACACCACAATCTCAACTAATCAAAATGAAAGTTCCCAGTGGGAAAAGATTATGTACATTCATTTGTGTATGTTCAATGCCCACTACAGGGGAGGACACATCTTTAGTGAATAAGAAATGATTTGTTTGTAAAGAGGTTCACTTGCATCAACTTTGGTTTGAGAAATAATTCTGTATATTTTTGACTATGAATGAAGGGGATGGTGAGTACTATCATTTTTAATATTCAATCTATCATAAATGCATATTTTAGAAGAGTGCTTAACATTAATTACTTTAAAATTTAAATTAAAAATGAAATATACAAAAACTCAGTCTTTTGCATGATATGAACAAATGTCTATTCACGCCACATTGGCTTAAATGAAATGCTAAAGAAATGCTTCTCACAAGGGAAAGCTAGGTGAACCAATGAGTTTATTATGATTACTTTAGAGAACATGGCTGAGAGGTTACTGACAGAAGCATGAGTTCCTCAGAAGCAACTTCATCCCTGAAACCTCTACCTGTGCAGTGGTGATGATTCATGAAAGTAATATAATTGGAATTCCCTGTAACTTCTAGGCAATTCCACTAAAGAGTCTTTTTTGCCCTAGCAATTGTTTTCTGCTTATATAAAACATCAAGAGAAGACCCCTGAGTATTCTTTCTTAAATTTCCTAAGTCTTTCATGTTTCCTGACACTAATGAGTCTTGAGAACATGTCTCTTCCCTCCATAATTAAAAGTTCAATGTAGGAGGAAATAGCGATACAACAAAATTCATTTTTTATACTACAAAAATGTCAAAGTTAAAGTTTGTTATTCTATCACTTTCTATAGAAAGTTATAACTTAAGGAATGAATTGTTTGGATGTACATGATCTCTTGATTCTGTAACACTGAGAAAAGATAATGTTTCATTGAATAGATAAATCATTTATTGGTTTTGATATCAATACTAACACACATACCTCTTGAACAGATGTTAAAATTTTACATTTCTTTGGTTTTGTACTTTCACTAATCTGACCAAAATGACTAGATTGAGTTGGGAACCTAATTACAAAAACAAGACAGCATGAGTATGTAATATCTGAGCAGCTAGAAGACAACTCTCTATGAAAGTTATTCTCAGGATTGACTTAGTTATTTCAGTAAGACATCTTCTAGGTGTGACATTTTTACGAAGTTTGTGACCCATATCACTGTCATCAAATTTTTCTCTGTTTTACATCTACTTTCTCTTGGCAAATTGTGACATGGTGGTTTTAGCAAAAAGAGCTGTCAAAAAGCTTATAAAAGGATTCATGATTGCACTCTACTTTCAAATAATTCTGTCAAAATTTGATTTAGAAGTGTGCCACATAAACGAACCTATTCTTTTAATCATATCAAATGGCTTTCAAAATGAGATAAGAGCAGAGTTGAACAAAACACATTGTATTCAACTAGCAATGTGAGAACCCATCAATGGTTTAAATGACAATATCAGACTCTTACATCCTTTCTATAAGAGCCCCTTATGCCCTTGACACCATGTGGCTCTTCCATATTTTATTTCATGGAGGTTTTGCATTTTCTTTCCCCAGATACATTATGAAAATTGGGAACAGAGCTATCATTGTCAAGAAAAACAAACTTTAGAACCTCTTAGATGTTGACCAAATATTTTTTTCTTTTGATATTAGATAATAAAGGAAATGAAACTTTTTGTACTTGTGAAATTTCTGCTAGCATTTTATGACACAGGTTTATGAAATCATGAGTCAAGATTCCAAACCTTTCATTACTTGATTGATGGTAAATATATACTACTATAAGAAATGTTGGGTTTAATGGTATGATATACATATAAATTATGGAAACATGTGTGTCTTTTTCATATTATTCAACTATGTCTCCTCTACTTGATGAAAATCCATGAGGGCAGGTTTTTCTTCATTTTGGACAATTGCTTCAACCATCACACAAACAGTGCTTGGTTTACAGTCTGTCTACAAAATATTTGTAGAATGAATTTTTAATTACTCTTTCAGATGTTGACTCAAAATTATTTACATGGTTAATTGATGCATATGTCTGTCACTGATAAAAATATGTAAATAATAGAAAATAATAGATATATAAATGAATGGATTGATAGATGAATAAGAAGATGATTGACAGATGATAGATATGAATACAGAGATAGATAGATAGATAGATAGATAGATAGATAGATAGATAGATGGATGGATAGATAATACATAAACAGAATCTCCGTCGGAGAGTGAGATTAGTATAGGCTATCTGAGATACATATTTCTGAATTGGCTAGATTCTGTTGTTAGTAGCCTCTTTGTAAATCACTTGTAAAGTGCATTTCTCTTTGGGGTCCCAAGATTTTGTTTCCCATTGCATTTTGCCCAGAGTCCCCAGTTCCAGTTAAGGGCTCCCCTTCACTGAATGGATTATTTGGCTGAATTAAAAGCTGTTGATTGTAGAAAATAAATGAAATTGGATCTCAACATTGCCAAACTTCAGTATTTTGAACAAATTAAAGAGAAAGCAGTCAGTATACATTTCAAAGGAAAGTACTACCATAATTAGTGTTACTTTTTTTTCTTAAACTTTAATATCAGTCATATCTTATTCTCTTTTGAATTTAGACATGTGTGACATTACCATACTTATATGTAATAGTTTTCTGGTGTTTTTAGCTAAAGCTCAAACCAGTTAAGGTATAGTTGGTATATGCAAAATGTATGCATATTTCATATATAAATCATGATTAATTTTGAAAAATCCATACTATACCATGATATTTTAACCCAACAAAATTACTAAACAAATCTATCAACTGTAACATTTTCTTTGTCTGTTTTGCAATATAAGGTCTTATACCATGGTTAAGGTACATATCATTTTATTGTTAGGGTAGAATTGCATACACTGTGGAAAAATGGTACATAAAAAGAAAGGAAATCAGTATGAACAAAAGCACTAATCATAATATCTTATACATGGAAAGAACCTAAATATACCAAAAAGTGAATTAGCAAACAAATGTATGTATGGGAGACATATAACATGGCCGAAAATAGTTACCTAGCACCCACCTACTCCTCCACAAAGAAGGACAAAAATAACAGACAAATAGCCATATTTACAGGCTTGAAACTTTAAGAAGACACTTACTATCAGTAATAGAGTTACTGTTACCTAGTAAGAGTAATAGGCTGGAAAAATATAAAAACAAAAATACTCTGAGATTCTGCATTGTGCACTATAGCTAGCTAATGGATCAGAAGTCCCTTTTGCAGTCTTAAGGTTAAAAGATAAAACTTTCAGCAACTCTGGTAATGTAGAGGCTGGTAATTGTAGCTACTAAAAAGTTTCACTATTTTCATGCACTTGTAGCCTACATAGATAAGTAATTAAAATCTGCACAGTTTACCTTGATTTATAAAAATATTTCACATCAACTCCCAGGAAACATCTAGGGTGCTCAAGCAAGTAAGTAAGTTACTATATGAATTTGTGGAATTTGTGTTCTTCCAGGGATCAGAATAACCTGCATATTCAAGACTCTGAGACCCTATAGATATTTCACTGCAGTGTCTGAGAACTAGCTGCCTAACAAACAAAATGTAGATGTGGGCTTAGTGACATTTGGCTCTAATCCAAACACTTAGAAATCTGAGGCAGGTGAATCATGAGTTCAAGGCCACCCTGGGCTATATAGGATCATGTCTCAATAAAATACTACAAAGTAACTGAGACTCTTGGCTACTAGATGTGCTGTACTCTGGGGGATAGATGTTATGACATGGAGAGTAATGAAGGATGCCACAAATGATCAAATGAAGAACGAAACAATTAAATAGTTGTCCTCTGAGACAAAGATGATGTAGGAAGACTTTTGCCCTATCCTGTGCTTCATGGAGATATTACTAAGAAATTATTTTGAATACATAGCCAAAGCTTTAATTAGAAGGAAATTTTGAGCTTTAGCGAACTTCAGCTCAAAGAGAAAGGAGACTATTGACTGAGAGAGAACTCAGGCTGCTCCTTGAACTAAGAAAAGGGCAAGCATTAATTTAATTTCCTAGATTGTCTATGGTCAGGTGAATTCCCACTGATCACAATTTTGGTATATATTGAGATGCTTCTTCCTTATGTAAGATATAACTCAGTCATTTGTCCATGGACATGTTTATGTATCTGTCACATTTTATGGTGAATATTCAGTTTGATCTAGTCCTTGTGACAAGCATGGGAGAGGAGTAAAAGACACATATCAAAAATCCAGGACTTTTATTGGGTAATTGGATATGAGTTAAGGCCCAGAAGCTTATACTTCTTTGTCCCAGGCATTGACCTATCACTATCTCATTGCCTTCTGAGAGATTTTTACTCTTTACTCTTCAAAGGAAGAGGGCAAACATTTCAGTCTTGTATCTGCTTCTTGCTGACATATGAATATCATTGATTCTCCTTATCTTTGGAGGAGAAAAAATATCTTAGTACATTGACTAGAGGCAAAAAAAGAGAGATTGGCAGCAGAGATTTGGAGCACAACAGCTTGGAAACCATACCAACATTGAGAATAATTGAATAAGGCTCACAAATTTGCAGTTGTGAAATACCTGAGATTACAGATTTCCTAATGATTAACCCTTAGTATTTTTTCTATGATGCAGATGCAATCATTTGAAATTATGATGTTTCCATTATCTTACCCTTGGTGTTAATGCATTTACATAGTTTATTTCAATAAGCAGGCATATAGATGATGCTGAATCTCTATCAAAAGAATGTTCAAATTGTATCAAAATAACAATGTAAATATAATAAGATAGACTGAAAGTTATATTCCTGGAAATGCTAGTAGAACAGTGAACCTGCAGTTCTCATGTCTGAGAAGGCTGTTTCCATTTTACTGACAAGCAACTTTGCAAGTTATCTCAAAGCCTATCTTATTTCATACCAGCCCCATTTTAAAATTCGACAAATTATTTTTTTATTTTTGTTTTTTTGTTTTTTGAGGTAGGGTCTTGCTCTAGTCCTGGCTGACCTGGAATTCACTATGTAGTCTCAGGGTGGCCTTGAACTCAAAGCAATCCTCCTACCTCTGACCCTCGAGTGCTGGGATTAAATGCATGTGCCACCACGCCCAGCTACAATTTATTTTTTATCAATATCAGTCAAGTGTATGAACTAGAGGATTTTACTTTAGTGGTAACCAGCATGTCAATTATTACACAGATTAATCTATTTTTTTAAATCATATATTTTATTACTGAAGGCAAGGGTCTTTCATGTATAACATGACAGCCAGCTTGGGTCAGCTCAGAGAGTACAGAAAGACCCCCTGCCCAGTAGTACATGAGTCTTTCTCTGGTAGGTTGTTGCACTGTTTACATCTTCGTTATCATCTTGATTGGATGTGAAATTAACTTAAAAGACATGCCTTGTAGGATTAGATGAGGAAGAAACACCCTACCTCAGAGAGGACTGTGCAGTATGGCTTTTGCTCCTTACTGGTAGATGCATCTATCCTGTTGCTACCACTGCTGCTTCCATTATTAGCTGATATCAGAACTCAGTGCATTGAAGACATGTAGCTCTCCAGGAACCATCCAGGTCTTTAGTGCCAGATCAGGACATCCGAGGTATCCAGCCTCTAGGACTGCACAGATATGGAGTTTTGAGACTTTGTGTTGTGCAGATCACTGTTGTTGGACAATCCAGCCCATATTTTTTAAAAAATCAATTAAATAAATCCTCTTTGGAATATGTACTCATTCTATTGTGCATTCCTCTAGAGAAACTTCACTAATACGGAAACCTAGTTGTGGCTACAAATCTGCTGGAATTTATGAATTTCTCTATTGGGACACTCTAGCCAGGGGTGTCTTTCCTTTAGTAGATATTATAACCATTGGCACAAAACTTAGTGTCCCTTCCCAGTGTCACTTTATATATTTATTTTTATTATATATTTGCAAGCAGAGAGAGACAAGGAGACAGGGAGAGATTGGGTATATCAAGGCTGCTGGCCACTGCAAACGAATTCCAGATGCATTCACCACTTTGTCCATCTGGCTTTATGTGGGCACTGGAGAATCAAACTCAGACTGTTAGGTTTTGCAGGTGAGCATCTTAACCACTGAGTAATCTCTCCAGTCCTGTTTTTTTTGTTTGTTTTGTTTTGTTTTGTTTTTTTAATTGCAGGTTGCATTAGTCTTTTGTATTTTAATTTTTAAAAATTTGTTGCTTGAATCAAAGTACTAAGTTTAAAGCAGTTTAAAATCATCTAATTCTTTTATAATTATAATTACTACTATATTTAGCATGATATAACTGAAATCCACCCTATGAAAGGATTTACAAACATCAGGAGATAGGACCATTATTTTTGCATTTTATCTATGTACAGTATCTTTTTTACATTTAAAAAATAATTTTCATAATTACATATTTGTTTTCAGATTTATTTTCTTGACAAGTGCTAATAATAAATAGACAGCCCCTCTGCTAGCCAATATTCAACCTGTTTCCTTTTTTAGAGGCTTTGGGGAAATGTCCCTCACCAGTGACTGTGCTCTGTGTAGAATGCACATTGCTTGGCTCCAATTCTATGGCTTTTAATAGGGAGAATGGATGACTAAATGGAGCTGCAAGGCACTTTGAAGAGTCCTATCATACTTTGGATCCTCTATGAACTTCCAAGGGGAGGGCTACAAGGCAAACATTCTCTTTGCTCTTTTTCTACCTTGGTTTTGTTCTCTAAGTCTTCCTTCCTGTACATTGAGAAATCTAGCTCCACAAGTTTTGAAATGGGATTGGATGAGTATTAATTTTGTACTTTACATATTCTTTAATTATGTGGCTACTTTGGATCATATGTGAGAAAAAAAGACAGGAGGTTTTTCATAGAGACCTATTACTTTATAGGGAAATGATCAGTATATTTCTTAAACAATTTACAGCTTATTTAAATACTTAAATCTGTGTTGTAACTGGAGATGCAAATAAACTTTAGAGAAAATGTTGATACGCTGAACAATATTTCAAATGAGTTTAGTTTTAGCCCATTTTAGTGCCATCCTAATATGAAGCAGGGCAAGGGGTAGAGCCATATCCCAGAAAATACTGGCCTACTCAAAAATCGTTCTTAAAATGGACTTTTGAAGCTGATTCCTACCTATTCTCTGAATAGCACTATATTTAGGAATATTAGAAATATATATGCTGTACATTGCTTGTTGATTAATTCAACAACATTGCATTTGATACATGAACCAAAAGGAAGGGAAAAGACTGTTCAGAATTTTCATTTTTGTGGAAAAACAATTGGCAAAACATTACATATTTATGTGGAAACCATTTAAATCACTCAGGCTCTCATTGTTTCTCCAACAAATGCATTTAATATACCACAAAGTTAGGAATAATTGTTATCACATGTATATACAAGTCATTTACGTATTAAGTTAGCATGAATTTTGAAGCAAAACTTCAAACCTATGCTTCATTAGGATAATTGAAATTATGTGGCTGTATGCTTTCCAGGTCTACATAAAGTAACAAAAATCAAGAATGGACTTAAATCTCTTTCAAGTTTAGGGGATTGCACTAGCTACCAAAACATAGTACTTGCTGGGCAAATGCATATCATTTTTTTAGGCATGTCAAGCAAATATAGAGCAGGTTTTAACTGGCAAGACTATCTTCAAGTTGATATTTTTATGGTACCCACTAGAAGAAATGTCAAATTTTTATTTGCCATGTTTAAAGTTCATATACAATGTATATTAAATCAAAATGGCACTTGTTGGTCACTTTACATGTATTAAACATATATGAGTTTAATTTTACAAACTTTTGCCTAATTTTAGACAATATGTAGGTCCAAAGCTTTACACAGCTCAAGTCATAAATGTGTATGAGAAGAAAGGTTTGATTTAGATAGGACAACCTGCAGGAATTTCCTGGGCCAGCTGGCCTGACACAGGCAGCAGTAGACAACAGAAGATTCTGACACAAATAGAGTTAAAGGCGAGAACTAACACGTGAAAGTTTTTTTAGAGCCTCCACACACATGCTAAGGCATTTACAGCCCACCCTTACACATAGGAACACACACATTTTTAAAAATCTGTTATGATTCATACAGGGGAGCTACCTTGTTGCTTCCTGTGCTATCCATAACCCCTTGCCACATGGATTGTTCCAATATGTCCACTGAGGAGGATACCCAGGGGATTGGGGATTGGGGGAGGGAAATGGGAATATAAGCACAATATTTACTCAATCAATGTATCTAATTTTGGATAATAAAGATAATGAAACAAAAAATTGGTTATATTATAGCTAATTCATTCACATAAAAGCTCTATTAGGATTTACCTTCCATAAATCTTATATAGCTTGCTCAGACATTCTACAAATAATCTGTACCCCTATTTTTATCCTATCTTTTTTCTCATGTGGAACAGTCCACTCTTTTTATTTTATGTGAGTGATCTTACTTTAAATATTTCTTCATTCTCCAAGTATTTCCTTTTTTACTTTAGCCTTTCTCACCAAAAATTTATCTCTATTCCTATTACTTTCTTATATATTTATTTTGTAATTACTGTTTTTTAACATTTATAAATTTCATTTTGATATAAATTTTTTCTTATATATATATATATATTTATTGTCCATAATGAGTTACATTATTCAGTGTGCAAACAATGAGTTGTTATCCCCAATTCCCCAAAGCCCCCCTCCCCATCCCCAATCAGCTGGATATCCTCCTCCATGGGCTGTCTGGATCAGTCCTTGTGGCAGGGGACCCTGGATAGCCTAGTTACTCAGCCCGGTCCTCCTGTCCCAAGTGTGTTGATACTGAAGGGTGCCATGCTTCTGGATAGTCTCCCCCACCACGGCTCTTACAATCTTTCCGCCCCCTCTTCCACATAGGTCCCTGAGTCGTGGCGGATGAGTATTAAAGCTGCTTTAAGGTTGTGAGTTTAGGGGTCTTTGTGTCAAAGATCGTTGGTTTCTGTCTCACTGGCTTATCCTGTGTAGATTGAATGTCTGTGGCTGTGGGTCCCTCATTCCTCCCGTCCTTCTCTGCAGGATTCCATATGGATCCTCCACGTTATGACTGTGGTGGCTCCTCTCTTGCCAGAATCTCAGGTATCGGCCTAGGGTCGGTTGGTAGGGTTAGATGGGCCCCAGCTCTCTCGCTGCATCCTGAAAAATACAAGGATAATCTCCATCGGAGAGTGAGATCAGTGTAGGTTAACAAATATACACAATTCTGGATTACCAGGATTCTATTTTTAGTAGCCTCCCTGTCAATCAGTCCAATAGTTCATCTTGTCTTGGGAGCCCAAGAGTATGGGATCCGGTGCCTATCGCCCTGAATCCCAAGTTCCAGACAAGGGATCCCCCTCACTAAGTGGAAAATTGGCCGAATTTGAAAGCTGTTGATTGTCTCCCCCAGGCCCAGGCTCCTCTGTTGCACAAGTGCTCCTTTCTTGGTTTGCTGTTCTCTCCCAGTAGGGGGTGTGGTCAGCCTACTCATGACCGCAGATTGTTTTCCGTGTCAGTGGTCTCTGTTTACTCCAGCTGTTGTTGATCATTTTCCCCTGGCAGCCTGTGCAGTGCCTTCCATCACTACACTAACTGCCTTCTGGGGGCTGGATACCATTCCAGACGTTGAAGGGTTTCTCGATGCTGGTTGATGGCATTCTGTGGTTTTTAAAAAAATATTTCTTTCAAGACAAGTATGGTTCTGAGCTCCTCAACATTTTTTTTTTTGCTTTTGTGAGGTAGAATCTCACTCTAGACCAGGCCTACCTGGAATTCACTATATAGTCTCAGGGTGGCCTCAAATTCATGGTGATATTCCTATCTCTGCCTACCAAGTGCTAAGACTAAAGGCATCAATGTTTTGACATTAGGACAGAGAAGGTCAAAGACTAAGACAACAATACTTAAGAAGGACTCACTAGAAAGAGGAGAGTCCCACCCCTCATACAAGATGGGGCACTGAACTGAACAAGGAACTCACAAAGGAGGAAACACAAATGGCCAATTCTCATTTAATAAAATGTTCATTATCCTTAATAATCAGGGAAATGTAAGTCAAAACAAAAATGAGATTCCACCTTTTTACAGTCAGAATAGCAATCATTGAAAAATCCACCAACAATAGATGTTGGCTAGGATGTGGGGGGGTGGGGTGGAAAGGATCGTTTATTCGCTGTTTTTAGGATTGCAAACTTGTACAACCACTATGGAAAGCAATGTGGAAGCTCCTGAAAAAGAAGCATCTAGAGCTACCAACTGACCCAGCTGTACCCTCTTGGGGCATCTACCCTCAAGATTCCTCGTCTCAGTACAGGGACATCTGCTCAACCATGTTTATAGTGGCTCAATTTATAATAGCTAAGAATTGGAATCAACCTAAATAGGCATCACTGGAGAAATGGATATCAAAGTTGTGGTACATTTACACTATGGAATTCTACTCAACTAAAAGGAAAAATGACATGATGAAATTTTAAGAAAAGTGGACAGACTTGGAACAGATCATACTTAGTGAACTCACTCAAGAACAGAGAGACAAATGTCACATATTCTCCCTCATCTGCAGTTCCTAACTATGTTAATCTTGAATAGTAAACAAATCTGACACTTGAGAGAGACTGTCCAAGGGGATGGAAGGAATTTGGAGTTTGGGGGAAGGAGAAGCTATATACACTAATCTAAACTTACTTTCATACAGTAAGCTCTCAAGGTAGCTGGGGGCATTGTCTGGTAAGTGTGGCCCTGAAAAGGGTTGGAGGAAGCATAACCCCAAAACAAGTGGCTCTTGCCTATAATTCCCTGCCCTGGTAATTGGTTACTTCCCACACTGAGATGTTGATCAAAGAGACTCACAGGGTCACCAAAACAAGACAGACTACATCAAAGCTCTTGAATATATGCCCCCACAAAAGATAAAACCATATTTCTGAAGATAATAGAAACTATTATCATAGTACACTGAGAGACCATTGTGGATCCAGAAATGAAACAAGCTCCCAGATGGTAGTAGATGTAGTGCTGGAAGGTGTTACATAAGCCATGTTGTAAGGTGTTACAGGACCAGGGGAAATTGGTCAATGATATTTGTAGAAAGCACATATATAATACAGATGGTTGTCACGAGAATGCTGAACATACTGGTATATGGAAGAGAACAGGAAGTCAAGAAGTACTTATCTGTGCAATAGTGGTGATAAACCTAGGTGGATAATCAACAGCTTGCTGATTGGCTAAGAAATCCTTTCAGTGGCAAGAATCCCTTAGCTGGAACTGGGATCCAAGGCAAACTTGTATGGAAAGGAAGAACCTGGACTCCAAAGGGAAACCCCAATAATCAGGCATCCACAGAGAGGCTACACCCATTAGAAGCTCACCAAATTAACAATGTTTGTCTCATTTTCCCCATACTGATATCACTCTCCACTGGAGATTCTGTTTGTACCTTTCAGAAGGCAGCAAGAAATGTGGGCAACTCAATTCCACCAACAGGACCTCAGACAATGGCTGACACCCAGGCAGGAGATGAACCATCCCTAACTCACCATCTAGGGCCTAAAGGAAACCCTTGAGGAAGTGGTGAAATGAACAAGAGAACTACCTACGCAGCAAATCAGATAACCTCTGAAAGGGTAATGGGGACAGACACTAAGGATACCCAACATAGCCTAAAGCAGAAACCCAGGTAAGATTTATACATCTGGATTACAATGGCACACAAGCTATGGCAGTAATCAACTACTCTCTGATTGGCCTGTGCAGTGGGAGACAGTTGATACCTGGTACTAAAAACCAAGCCAAAAATCTATTTCTTGGAATAGCATAGAGTCTAGAGGAAAGTTTCCACTATTTTTGGCTAAATGGAGAGGTTATGCCTAGTCATGCTCCCTTCACTCTTGGCTAGAGAATTTGCTTTTTACAGATGACAATAAATGTCAGTGAGACTAAAGATCCATCAGTCTGATAATTAAAGAAAACTGCCCAGTAGGACAAGGACCAGGAAATATTACAGAGGACATGGTGGATTACAATGATGGCTGCTCTCATTGCTAACCTAAGAACCTCCTCTGGGTAGATGGCATAAGGAACTGAGGAGACTCAAAACTTATCAAAGCTGAAACTGCTAATAACTAAACGAGACTTATCACATTCCTCCAAAGCTCAGATAGCAATATAGAAGAGGGGGCAGAAAGAATGTAAGAGCCACAGGGTAGAAATGTGTACACTGAGGTATTGCCCTCCACAAACATACTGGTGCATTCATGACCTCACAGTGAAGACCGATATCCCTACCCGTATCTCATGGGGATGGGGAAGAAGGAACAAAAGTGTATGACACAATGGGAATGTGACCCATTTGAAATGTGTTCATATATTAATATTCTTAAAAAAAGAAGACAGCCATGTGAAGGCAGATATGCAGCAGACAGACATCCCATAATGAAGGCAGGGAACAAAGTAAAATATCTGTGCAGGGACAACTCAAGGAATACAGGAAGGCAAAGAGGCCAAAGTTTTCCAGAAAGCAACTGGAATCTAGGAAGAGGCAGGTTGGACATCCTCTACTGTCTTCAGAGGCAGCATGAACTGTCATATTGTTTGATCTTGGAATGCTAGAATCCATTACTGTGACAATAAATTTTCTGTTGTCTCAAGCCTCCTCATTTATGAAATTGTTACAAAAGCTCTTGAAAATCAGTTCATTACATGGTAAATATTTTAGGCTCCTACATTATATTCAGTTATATGTATTAATGTCAAATGTATAATATTAAATGATGCTTTCACTAGGAGAAAGACTACATGAAAATATTTCTGGTTAAGAGTTACAAAGTAATCTACTGATAGTGAAGAAAAAGCAAGTGGTTAAATAAACAAAAAATTCCATGCATATACACTTTCTCACATTATCTTCCTTTATCTAGAGAACACAATTTCTGGGTGTTGATTTGATATTCTGATCTGAGTATTAAATATTTACTTCTAATTATAGCCTTATGTGACACACAAACAGAAACTAATTTGCATTATTAATGATACAAGAAATATGATGTTTAGTCTCTTAAGATTGGTAATAAAGATAAAAACATGTCAGAAATTTTCTTTATGCCTTTTTTCTTTTGAAATGAAGTTAAAAATGATAAAACTCATTTAATTATATGCTTAGGAATTACACATTTCTGCCAAGTAGAAAATAAACTGGGGATGTTGGCTGAGAAAGAGCTAGGACTACAAAGATTCCGTTTTCAGTCTTTGAGTCTCAAGGGGGATATCAAAGGGTTCCTTTCTTTCAACAGTTTGGGTGAGATGATATTTTGAGATGTTGACAGGTGGTGAACTACAAAAACAGTAAAGGAACTCCTCCCTAAGAAATTTCTGTTTTTTATCTGCAGGAATGTTTCTGCTGGTTTGGATCTTTTTCTCTTAATGATTTTCTATTTAGACAAGAGGATTTTCAAAGAATGTTTGCCGTTCTTTCAGCAAGAAATGAATGGCCAGTGTTTACAGTAACATTCAGTAAACCATTCTTTCCATCCTTATTCTCTTCATGTGTAGTTTTGAATGCGTAATGATAGTCTGAAGTTAACTAATCTAAAATTCCAATATTCACGAAAATGAATAAGACTAATGGAGAAACTCACTAATGTGGTGGAATAAGTTTTGGTGAAATGAATTCTCTTATTTTCTTAATGACATATTGCACTATCCAAAAAATTTACACTATTCTGTAGGCTTAGATTCTAGAAGATGTTATACCATACACAAAATGAAATAAGAGCCAAGAACCTAAGCACATGCTAATGTACAAATATCAGAGGTTTCAAATAGTGTAATGATTAATATAATATGAAAATTAAATGAAAATTTATTTACTGCTTCTTAGTGATTATCCAACCATTTTAAACTCAGTTTGGTTAATAAAAATTGTGGAAAACTCAGTAAGAATACAAATCTAAACTTTGGTTCATAAAGTCAATGATTCTTTTCTAGATATGAACTCTGTGTCAGTTATTCAAGCTGTCAATTGACTACCTTATCTTTCAAACATATATAGTAATACCACTTGGTTCACATAATTCTGAGACTCAAATTCAAAAAAATTATGTCAAATACATGTCAAATTGAGTGAAGCACAGTGCTGGATCCATAAATGATTGCTATTATTTTTATTTCTATGTTTGGGTTTTAATTCCCCATATAGTAATATCACTTAAAGAACTTGACTTATTACTGGTCTTTCCATTTTGATTTGAGAATTGGGCAAGTTAGTGACTGTTTATTCTTTAGTCAGATTTCATTTTAAATGTTGTACAAAGGGCCATTTGTGCCTCATCTTTAATACACACAGAAAGAATTGCACATATATATATATATATATATATATATATATATATATATATATATATATATATATATATATATGGTGTGGACAATATCTTCCCTTCATGAAAGGGTTTTAAATGACGAGGGGTAGATATGAGGGGTTAGTTTAAACATTGGCAGCAAATATTAAGATAATGTAGGTGAAGATATTGGATAAATGAGGTCCTAAAGTAGCTTGGGTTCTCAAGCCACTTGAAAGCAATTTCTTTCACTTTTTCTGATTGTAATAGAATGTTTAATAAAACAGGACTTGTTTTAGTTTTTGTTTTTAACTTTTGATTTTGAAATAATCTCAGGCTTCCATAAAAGTTACAAAGAATTATTGTTTTACATTTCCCCACATCTTCCAAACATAATAATTATAAAATTCAGGAATTACCATTTATGCAATATTTCAAACTCCAGAACTTAATTCAATTTTGCCAAATTTGTACTAAATTTGTACTAAATTTTTGACAAATATGTACTAAATTTCTGCATCTATCCTAGGATCAAAACATATGTTTTAAAAGGGGGGGGGCGTGGAATAATGGCTCAGCAGTTAAGGTGTTTGCCTGCAAGGCCTAGCAACCTGGCTTTGATTCCCATTTACCCATATAAAGCCAGATGCTCAAGGTGGTTGCATGCATCTATAGTTTGTTTACAGTGGCTGGAGGCCCTGGCTCACCCATACTCATTCTCTTTCTCCCTCTCTCATTCTTTAATTCTCTCTATATATTGCTTTTCTTGTAAATAAATGAAATATTTATTTTAAAAAAAACATGTTAACCATTTCATGGTCATGTCTCTTCAATCTCCTTAAACTTGAAATAGCTCTTCAGTATTTATGATTGTTCATGCCATTGACACTTTTAAAAAATAAAATTTTCTGTCACAGATATGATACACATTCATCTCTTAACTTATCAGTGATTGTTATGTTTATTAGTGAAGTTGACCTTGATCAGTTGGCTAAATAGTATCTTTTAAAATTGTGTGGTATAAAATTTTTATTTATTTTTTATGATTAATAATAATCTCTGCGGAGATATTATGGAATGATGAGTAATATGTTTTCAGTATGATACTTGTTACTAATTTATCATACATTAATGATACCAGTTATCAGGGTGTTTACCAATGATAATTTCTATTGCTATCACTTCTTACACACCTTTGACTTTAAATTCTACTGCAAAGAGAATGTAACACCCTTTAATTATTTTTCTATTAAATTGTTTATATTTACATTATTATATTCTCATTGATTATTATTTCACTCTATGGGTTATAATCTATTGCTTTCACATTTTTCCATATTTTTGTTTCATGGTTAAAGACCCTTTCAATTTGGATTCTCAAGACTTATTTTAATATCAATAATCATATATTAAAAATCCTTATTAAATGATATTAAAATGTAGGCAACTTTATTTGGGACCTTTTCTAGTGCAAAATGAGGAGAGAGGGATTTTTAATTATTCCTAATTATTTTAATGAAGAATGTATTCCCAGCTTAGCCAAGAATGATCTTTCAGTAAGATATTTCTCATTGCTTCACCTCAACAGGCTTTTATCAGTTGAAAGAGAGTATATAACAAGCTCATGTCTGAGTAAAAAATATGATATTGATATGTATATTTTTGTTTTTTATGCATTAACTAAAATATATTTATAAGAATATACATGAAGCATCTTTGGTGTGTTATAGAGGAAACAACACATTATTTAAGCAATTATATTACTTATCTAATTCAATGATTCTAATTCATTATTTGTAAAATTTACTTAAAACAAGATAGCCCTTCATCATCACACTTAGTTTCTTTATTCCTAGATTCAGAAAAACCACCTTACAAATTATGGGTGAAGAAATAAAATTGCTTTTTAATTATTATTAAAGCCCTTCATACTGGAACAATTAATTCTTCAGTGGTCACTAGAAATCACATGTACAATTTATAGATTTTTACATCTATTTTAATGACAATACAGATATCAACATCAATTGTTTTAATTAAAGAACATTCTATAGTCTTCTCCTTCTAGCACAGTAGAAATAGCCAATTGGACATTGACCCATTGGTTTCTCATGTCAGTTAATTTCCAGAAAATTTTCATGAAAACTAAAATGTTTAACTAAATACTAGTTTTTATGCAGTGCTGGGCCTGCTAGACTACAGGGTGACAGCATCATTAATCACCTTCTTTCAGGACAGAGTTAATTTTTCTATTGAGATGAATGTGCCATCCCTATGCAATCAGATCTTCATTTACAGTTATGGGGAATTGTCATACCTATATCTAAGACTCAACCATCAAAAAGTACATTGATCGAGAGACTCTTCGAGGCCCAGAATGATATCCAGCTCCCAGATGGTAGTTAGTGCAGTGCTGGAAGGCACTGCATAAGCTGCTAGGGGAAGCTGGTCAATAACAGCTGGAGCAAACAGAGACCACTGTCATTGAACACAGCCAGTTGCCATGAGTAGGCTGACCACACTTCCTACTGGGAGAGAACAGAAAACCAGGAATGGATCACTTGTGCAATGGAGGAGCAAAAGCCTGAGGGAGGCAATCAACAGCTTTTAAATTCAGCCAAATTCTCCACTCAGTGAGGGGGAGCCCTCAACTGATAATGGGGACTTAGGGTGATATGCACTGGGAGCTGGAATCTTGGGCCCCCAAGGAGTGATGCATTATGTGAGCGAATGAATGAGAGGCTACTAAAAATAGAATCTAGCCAATTCAAACATGTGTATCTCAGCTAACCTATACTGATCTTACTCTCCGATGGAGACTCTGTATCTTTCAGAATGCAGCGAGAGAGATGTGGCTCATCCTACCCTACCAATGAACTGGAGGCCAATAGCTGACATCCTGACAAGAGATGAGTCACCCCAGACATACCATGGAGGATCCATATGGAACCCCGCAGAGAATGATGGGATGAACAAGTGACCCAGGGCTACAGCCAATCAGCCAACAAAGGATAAACCAAGGAGACAGACACCAATAATTTTTGACAAAACCTAAATCAGAAGTACAGAGACCCCTAAGATCTCAACAATAAAACAGCCTTAGTACTCACCTGCCAGGACTCAGGGAACTGAGCAGAAGAGGGGTCAGAAAGATTGTGAGAGCCTTGGTGGGGAAGAATACCCAAAGTCATGTCCACCCTCAGTAGCAACACTCTAAGGCTGGCAGAACTGGGCTATCTCCTAGGTTATTCATGGTCCCCTGCCCCAAGGACAAATCCAGACTACCCAAGGAGGAGGATATCCAGCTGATTGGGGATGGGGAAGAGGGGCATTGGGGAACAGGGGATAACACCTTATTGCTTGCCCATTAAATAATGTAACTTATTATGGACAATTAAAAAATAAAATAATTAATTTAAGAAAAGTACATTGACCTGTTTTATAGCTTGGAGTTATTTAGAAGATTTTGTAACTCATCCTGGATTTCAAATGGAACTTAAATTTCTCAATTTTCAAGGCTCTCAAGAAGTTCAATTAACCATAACAAGCGATATTTCCACTGTTTTTTTTTTTACATGCCAATTTCCAGCCATATAGGAGCATTCGCCAGTGTTCAGTCAATTGGCAGCTTGTATATTAATTTATTCTCAGTCTAAAGTCACAAGGAGTAGATTCATTAATACTTTGTTTAAACAGAAACATGTTCATCTCCAAGAGTTTACAATATAGAAAAATTAATAAGCAACATAGTAGGACTTCTTAATGTCAATGTCCAAATGCAGATGCAGTCACACTGTACAGAGCTCACCACACATTTCTAGTCTTGTAAACAGCATCTGGAGCTCAGTACAGAGAAGAAGGAAGTGATTTGCATCTGGCTGAGGCAATTCAATATGAATGACTAGAGAATGCAAGAGCAGTGGCAAGCTGTGTACTGTCATCAATGATGAAAATAACAAATGAGAATGTGTAATCCATTTTACATATTTTGCACTACCAGTTTCCTTGTGAGCCAACATTCCTGTGGATTAGGGAAGCTTCCCATTTTCTAATCATGTTGACTGAGACATGGGTATATTTCAAATATTTCCCCAGACTTTTTTATGTTAACTGAGAAATGAATCTGGGCTTCATAGATGAGAATTCTGAGAAAAATTCAGAGGGTGAGGAACAGACACTTGGGAATAGAAATGACAGAATTTCTAACAGCTTTTCATTAAGTGTCCCAAGAAACCACAGGTTATGAGCTAGCCTTTCTTCATCCTTTAACACTGCTTTGCTTCCTTGGAACTTTGAAGACCTTTTAGTATATAAATAAGAAAATAACAAAAGTCATTTTTGAACAGATGAAAAATATTTGAAGAGCTCAAATTCTACTTATGTGTCAGAATCAGTTACAATCTGGTTTCTCCAAGACTTTGCGAGGCTACTCAGGCTCAAATGCATATGTTCTCATCTGCACTTTCCTGGGACTTCCTACCCTTACCACTAATTGTAATGCAGACAAGCAACATTGTCTGAAAGCAACTTGCCCTTTTTTGGATTTCTGTTCCTATGCATGTTTTATTTTTAGCTTTTAATACATTAAATCTGTTCAACTTCTACACAACAAGATTCTTGAGATTTAAAAAATTGCATACTTTTAAGATCTTTCTTGATACTTATTGAATGGCTTTTACATACATATAGAAACTCTTTAGTATAAGTATTTTTGTAGTCCACTCACCCACCACTGGGATGAACCTCCAAACCAGGCACAGTTATGAGAGGAAAGGATTTATTGAAGCTACAGATCCAGGGGAAGTTCCATAATGGCAAAAGATGCTCCCTCAAACCTCGCTTTTCACAAGCTAAGCTCAGAGAGAACATCACCAGTACAACACACACTATAGCAAATAGGCAAGGGGAACAAAAAGATTTCTTTCACTTTTATTTAGCCTTAGGACATGGTCTTGCAACCCTTCCCCAGACCCTTGTCCCCTGAGTCTCTGAAATTTCCTTCCTGCACTGCCTTTCCAGGAAGAAATATTTGTTTCTAGCTCACCTGAGCCTCCTTAGACGGCTGCCTTTCTGTAAACAACTTCAGAGAGGCACCCAAGATTACTAAACAGGTCTAGGTGACAACAAAACTTAACCATCACAAATATATTAACTAATTAAGAATAATTCAGATTTAAGAAAAATAGAAACTATTGAAAAGAAAAGATTTCTTTGGTCCTGAATCAAAAACTAAAGTGCATAAAATAAATTTATGGCTCTTAGGGTTTCTACTTGATTGCTTTCTTAAACATGTTTTCATTTTAAATTACCAGTGTTAATTATTACTGCATTCAATTTTAATTTAAAGTTAGTATCCTCTGGCAGTGACCCTGAAGCATGTCAAGCACTCCAGTAATTATCCTTATGTTCTTCTTGTCTCCAAATCATATCAGCATCAGCATTTTAAATTAGCCTTATGTTCTTCTTTTCTCTGAATCAAACCAACATTTTAAATAGTCACTCAGCAATATAAATGAACTTCTTTTTGACATGAGTTATTTCTAATATTTAAAATTTGATTTAATATTCAGAGAATCCTTAATTTGTTAGAGAAATTCTCAAATGAAACATTATTTTATAAAATAAATATCCCTTTCCATAGTTAGCTTCACTTGTCAGACCATGAATATTAAAGACAAGCAAAATACAATAAATTTTAACATTCAACACTAAACAGGAAGCAGTATATATTAATAATATTCACTAAGCTCTTTCATATCACCTTTTCATACCCGCTATTTTATATATAAATTCTTTTAATATAATTTTATTTAGCTATTTATTTACAAGTAGAGAGAGATAGGAAGAAAGACAGAGAGAATGGGTGTGCCAGGGAATAAAGCTGCTAAAAATGAACTCCAGATGCATGCGCTACTTTGTGCATCTGGCTTCACATGGGTACTGGAGAACTGAACCCAGGTTGTTAGGCTTTGCAGGCAGGCCTCTTAACTACTGAGCCATCTTTCAAGCCCTATATAAAAATTATTTTAATTCTCACAAGAATACTTTAGAAGTCATCACTCTTAGTCCCATTTAATGGATGGAAATTTGAGTACAATATACAAAGTCCTATAGTTTGGATCAAATGACTTGCTAACCAGCAATACCACAAATTTAACCCCACCCTCTCCAAAAAGAAAACACCTTTGTCATATGTTACAGTGTACTCGTCCATGGTCTTCTTAATTTATCAATGTTTGATGATTTTGGTATGACAGAAGAAAATGTCATTGGGCTGAGCAAAGCAAGTACATTAAATTAAGTCAAACCCTAAATGGGCATATAGGGTTTGAGTGATTGAGGCAGAGAAGGCATACTCAGGTAAAGGAGATAAGGAATTCTAGTAGAAGAGCCAAAAGTTTGCCAAAAGAATTTATACAACCAGAAATTTAGAAGAAATAGTAAAATGTGTCTCATGCCTGAAATGAGGTATAAGTTATATAGTAGTCTAAACATTCATAGACTTTGGCACATAACCCTCAATATTATCCATTATTAATCAACAGCTTTAATTAAATCCAGCTAATGTGATTCATAGAACAGAGATATTGAGTCTGTAAAAATATGAATAATAGAAAGATAATTGACTTCAAAGAATATTGTCACAAGCTATTAGGTTTCAGTCATATGTATTTCAAAGAAAATAATATCAAACTTTTAATAACATAAATTAGGATCTCAGTTGTAAAAGAACAGGGTCAGTGAACAAAATGATGCAAACATAGAAAATGAAGACAAGAGTCTTATTAGCAAAACTAGCACACAATTGTTACCAGACAAATAACAGTGAGATTTTATACATGGTAATACTGCATATTTTCCTCCTAGATTAGCTCATGATAACTATTAGGAATTGGGAACAGGACTGGTCTTATGGTCCAAGTGATTTCTGCTTGTAGGACTAAAGAGATACAAGGACTAGGAATAAGACATACAGAAATATTTTTCTGCTTCTTCAATTATACCTGATCTTTACAAATTACATCTATAATGTCTTAGAAGCTAAGTTGAGAAACATGAGGTTATTAGGGTTATAGGTTGTGGAACAAATATCTTGGCAGTTACTGGGAAGTGAAGCAAGATTGAGCAGCTAAACCAGAAAGTAGCCAAATATGTTATGTGTTGAGAAATAAGACTGAAGCAGGCCACAGAAACCATTTCAATCAAAAACTCACAATGGAAGTAAAGATTGGCAAGTCTTGGAACATCAGTTCAAATTATAACTCAAAGCTTCCTGAAAGGAAATCTGTGGGTACAAACATTGGAGTTTTTCCAATGGTGCTCAAAATTACCAAGTAAGCAGAAAATGTAGTTACAGGCTGGTGACATTTCTACTGATCAAACAGGAATAGCACTAAGAAAGTGAATTATACTCCTTGAAGAGATGGGAAAAACAGATGCTATTATAAAAATGAAGATCTTGTATCTGACAGATTAAATTTTTTTCTTCAAAGTGTAATGAGAGCTTGCATAAATATCTGAAGATGAAAACAACCAATTTTTTTAAAGGAGAAAAACCAACTGATTTAGAAAACAAATATGAAGAACTGGAAAAAAGACTGAATACAGAGTTCTAATTTGATATTTTAAATAATGGTGTGACTTTGTATAAGTCTCATAAACTCTTCTTTCTTAATGTAAAATATTAAAATATTAAATATTAAAATGGTCTTTGAGAACTCAATTCTATAATAGGTTAATTTAAATGTGCTTGCAAATCCTGATGGCTTGGGTTCAAGTCCAATTCCCCAGTACCCATGTAAAGTCAGATGCACAATGTGATGCATGCTTATGTAGTTTACAGTGGCAGAAGGCCATGGTATGCTCACTCTCTCTCTCTCCTCTCTCATTGCTAATAAATAAAAATAATATTGAAAATGAAAAGATTTCTCACATCATTTGATTTTTTTTAAAAAATCAATTTTGAATATAGCAAACACTAGAATTTTGATAATTGTATGTTATAAGATGACTATATGAAGAAGGGATCATTTACAACTAGTGCACAGTTGCCAATAATAAAAATTTAAAAATAAAAGGTTCAATACCCAAAGGAATTGTAAAGTCCCTGTTATTTTAATATTTTCACATATATATTTATTTATTTGAGAGAGAGAGAAAGAAAGAGAGAGAGTATGGTTGTATCAGGACCTTTTGCCACCCAAAACCAGCTCCACATGAAAGTACCACTTTGTGTGCCTGGGTTTACATGAGTACTGGGGAATCAAACTCAGACTGGTAGGCTTTGTATGCAAGTGCTTTGTACCAAGTGGGCAATCTGATACTCCAGCCCCAAGATCCCTGTTTTACTGACAAAGCAGTGTTTATATGAGTGTTCTAGGTAAAATAATTCAGGATGAGAGTATTAAAAGAATATTCTACTGTAACTTTCATGAGGAAGAATATTTTCCAACCCAAAGTCACTTGAAGAAGTGATTGATTGCTTGGGAGTAGAATAAGAAGTGACTCAATGATTATTTAAGAGAAATGGAGACTGAGTCATTGGCCTCCTGACACAATATGATGAACATAATAATTTTTTCCTTCTTACTCTCCATAGGAGAACTGAATTTGGAAAGTACCACAACTACAACTATAAATTTGAGATTCTAATCATGAGAGCCACATGTAGCTCTCAAGACTCAATTGAAGCCTTTCATGAAAGCTCGATGTTGAAGAGCTTTATAATTTTATATAATTTATAATAGTAAAGCTGTATCTTGGAAAAATCCCAAAGCACTCCAAGGTTGTCCAAGGAACATGGACCAGTATAGGATGGGGAAAACTCTTTTCTATCCAGTGTGGGCTAATTCAGATTAATCTCCAGCCAGTCTGAATCCTCCTGAAATTCACTTTGTCAGTCACAATGATCATGATTTTGTGCTTCAGATCAATTCCTCAAGAAAGACTTTTCTCACCTTCTTATTTCTTAGCATTTGCTTTTATAGGGTCAGTCTTCCCCATATAGATTGATCACACTTATAATTTGGTGTTTATATTGTGATTTTTATTGCCCATCTTTTATATCAGAATATATGTTCCATGATGATAGCAACTTGATTAGTTCCTGTTTAATATTGTACCTCTGGTGTATTGTGTAATATATGGTACCACTAAATATTCCCTGAATAAATAAAAGCCCTAAAAATTTATAAAAGCCAAACTTTAAATAAATGTTTCATGAAAATCTCTACAGTATATCAGAAAATGAAGCTAATACTAGGATAATTAATACGGGCAGCAATTTCACTGGCTCTTTGACAAACAGAATAATATTCAGTATCTCTTGCTTCTAAGTATTAGCAAACTTACTAAAACATTGACAACTTTCACTTAGAAAATGTTCATCTTAGACAGATATACCGGAGTGTTAGGCAGTAGACATCATAATATGAGGTTGTTGCAGTCAGCATTCTTTTTGCTGCACAGAAAGAACCCGAGCAAAAGCAACTTGTGGAGGAATGGGTTTTTTTTGGCTTATGGACTTGAGGGGAGACTCCATTCTGGCAGGGAAAACGATGGCATGAGCAGAGGACTGGACATCACCTCTGCCACAGCACTGCAAACAG
Source organism: Zapus hudsonius (assembly GCA_004024765.1). NCBI lineage: Eukaryota > Metazoa > Chordata > Mammalia > Rodentia > Dipodidae > Zapus > Zapus hudsonius. The sequence goes on from PVHP010013537.1 coordinate 37,992, forward strand.
CAGCAGGAAGGTGTGCCAAACTCTGGCAAGGGGAAGCTGGCTTATAACCCCAAAAGCCCACCCCCAACAACACAGCTTCATCGAGGTTGTAAAACCCAAACTGCCATCAGCTGAGTATCGATCTATCAGAACACATTCAATTGTTTGTGGGGGACACCCATATCAAACCATGACAGAGGTAAAGGATAAATTTGGAAATACAGAAGGAACACTTATATTGGTTGTCAATAAAGTTGATGGCTAAAATTATGACCACTGTGGTTTTACCCCTTCAATGAAACCCTACAAAACATTCATTGTTTCTGCAATTATATTTTATAATTTTCTTGACATGCAAGAAGTACCATTGAAAATTGATATCATAGTCCATCATATTAATGGAAACATAGTAGGAGCTAACCATATTTAGTATATTTACACCATCACCGATTTGTGTAGACATTTCAAAAAAGAACACAGAGGAAATTTTTTTCCTTTAATGAAGTTAAGGTAAATGGAAAAGGAAGAAACATACTAAAGGGAATAAAATTGATGAGGCTAGGGCTGGAGAGATGGCTCAGCGGTTAAGGCACTTGCCTCCAGTGCCTAAGGCCCCGGGTTCAATTCCCCAGGTTCCACATAAGCCAGACCCACAAGATGGTGGCTCTCTCTCTCTCTCTCTCCTCTCTCTCTCTCTCTCTCTCTCTCTCTCTCTCTCTCTCTCTCTCTCTCTCTCTCTCTCTCTCTCTGTGTGTGTGTGTGTGTGTGCTTGAAAATGAATAAATAAAATATAAAAAAAATTGATGAGGCTAAAAATTAAACAAATAAAGGAGTAAAGTAACTAGATTTAGAGGGAGGGGATAAGGAAACGAAAGGCAAAGGGGAAAGGGCGAGGAAAAGAGAGATCTAAGCTTTTTAAAAAGCAGCATAATTTACATAATAATTGAAAATAAATGTCCTAGCTTTAGAAACTTCTGGAATTGTAATTAGTCCTTAGGAAGCTCAAATTTCCAAGCACAAATTTTTGGCATAGTCAATTATGTCAACAAAACTTAGTCATCACACATTCTACAAAAATATAGGAAAGCTCACTCCAGGAGATTCTTTTTTTTTTTTTTTTTTTTGAGATTCTTGAGTTATAAAAGAAGGAAATGGCTAGAATGAGCAACCATGTGTTTCCTTTAAGACATCTATGAGGAAGAAGTACCATTTGGACAAATGTCCACAGTTCCCATCTGATATTTTAAATAACTAACCTTTTTGGCCTTGTCAAACAAATGCCAAGGGAAAGGTTTCTTTTGAGCATATCCCTGAAAATATGTAATAGAGTAAAATGATCCAACTTAAACTTTTACCTCAGCCAAACAACTCAAAAAGCTGAATATATTTTATGGAATGTCTTACAGGCCATAGTATAACAAGCTAGTAATGACAGCAAAGAATAGCACTTCAAATTCATCTTCCTTGAAAAATTCTTTGAGTTTACATGATCAGATAAGAAAAGAAATATTCAATTCTTTTTAAATATTTTATTTATTTTTTGAGAGAGAAAGAGGGAGAGAGAGGAGAGAGAGGGAGAGAGAGAAAGAGAGAGGGAGAGAGAGAGAGAATGGGCGTGCCAAGACCTTCAGTCACTGCAAAGGAACTCCAGACGCAATACGCAATCTCTCTAGCTTGAAATATTCAATTCATGATTTGATACTAAAACCTTGTTAAAATTTGCATATTAATTCACTCTAAACCTCTTTTTTTGGCATTGTGTGTGTGTGTGTGTGTGTGTGTGTGTGTGCTTTCATGCATGTTTGTGTGTGATGTGTTACTGATCCCAGAGTTAGTCACTTTTTTGCATGCTCAGGACCTGCTCTCTTAATGATTAGGGTTAGAGACCTTTGTGCTGTTTATGTGGGTCTTTAAGACAAAATTGAGCAGGTCTCTGAGGTCTCCTCAAGCTCTTATGCTAGCACAGAAAGTGGTTTCAACTGAACTGTGAAGGGTCAGGCAGCTCCATATACACCTACCCCTTGAGTGGAAGGTGTCTCTAGCCAGAGCCCAAACCTAGGTGCTAAAACTTATTGGTCAGGTATGAACCAATCAATGGTCTCTCTGCCCACCTAGGGCAGGAAATACTGACTCAACACTTAATCTGCCCTCTCTTCCCCACATGCCAGGCCAGCAGAAGGACCTCTGAATCCAGCTTTAGGAAGGTAAGGCTTACACCTACCTCAGGTAATGGCTGGGGTGGGGGAAGGCTCCAGGTTTTTCCCACATGAACCACTCCTTCTCGTGATGGGAGCCCTCTGTTATCTTTTCTTCTGCTGCTTGTTTAACTAAACAACATAAGTTTGGTTAAACTCTGCATGGGTTTTCTCCCCACATTTGTGGCTGGAGAACTTTGTAACTCCCTATGTTCCCTTAAATAATACAGTCTCCCACTATACCTTACTATCTTGTTGTCTATGATTTTAATTCTTTAACTTTGTAGACAAGAACTCGGATACTCCTTAAATTTTGGGGCACATTGGAATTTTTGTTGGGCGTTATCTAAATTCTAACCCACAGCTCACCCCGTTAGAGAACCACCTCTTTATCCCTTTATAAATTTATCTATTGACAATTTTCAAACATGAACAAAATGTATATTGATTATAATATCCTCCCATTTATCTTCTGTTCTCTCCCCGCAGCTTGTCTCTTATACTGAATCCCTTATTCTTTCAAAGTAAAAATTTTTTTTAAAATTTTTTATTGTCCATAATGAGTTACAACATTTAGTGGGCAAACAATGAGTTGTTATCCCCAATTCCCTACTGACCTACCCTCCCCCCTCAACTGGATAACCTCCTCCATGGGTCGTCTGGAACAGTCCTTGTGACAGGGGACCATGGATAGACTAGTAATCAGCCAGTTTCTCCTG
>PVHP010013538.1:0-40934 GCA_004024765.1 Zapus hudsonius
ACTGCAGCCAAGTAAAAGGGACAGAGTGGCAGAAGTGAACATACCTCCAAACACTTTCCTCAAGAATGCAAACACCAAATTCCTCTTCAGTTTTTCACTTTGGTAATTCAAGATGCATGAATTTGGAAAATGCTTTTGAAAGACCTCCTAGTATCCTTCACAGAATTTCAGGGGCTGAGGAGACGGCAGAGTGGCAAAGGCATTGCCTTACAAACCTGCAGGCCAGAGTTCAACTCCCTAGCACCCATGTAATGCTGGACCAAAGTGCTCGTGGTCTGTGATCCCAATGCCCTACAGCAATGCGAGGCAGAGCCTTGAGTGTCTGGAAGCTTGTGGCCAGCAAGACAGGCACACAGAAAGCCAGTCACCAAAACAGAATAACAACAAAGCAGAGTCTCTTGTCTCAAGCAGGGTGAAGAAGGAGGACAAACACCCTGAGGTTGTCCTCAGACTTCCATGAATGTGCTGTGGTGCACTTACCCCTGCCTCACACACACACATACCAACACCCATTTCATACGTATACACACATACATACACACATATAATAACAGATTACAGAATTTCAGAAGAAGTGAGCATGATAAAGAAGCTGGACAGAAACACCCAGAAGTGTTCAAGCGACATTCCTTGAATGGCATCTCCCTAGGAAGATGATTTCATACCTGGGAATACGATAGTTCCTGGCCTTCTTTGTAATATAACGTACTTGCTTTGAAAGATGCCCACAAATGAGCGGAAGCATCTAGAAGTCTCCATATGATACAATCAGATGAATTAAGAGCTTTAAACTCTGGCAGTGAAGGTAGAATAAATTAATCTTCTTAATTAAGTCAAAGATTTTTAGATGAACAGGAAAGCAAGTTATACTGGCTATTATAAAGACACCATTAAGACAATATTAAACTTTTAAAACTAAACAAGAAAAATTAGAGTAATTGTATAAACATTCCAAAGGAATATTTTTTAAACAGGAAAGATCTTGCTTTACTATTAGACAAAGAAAACTTACAGTCAAAAGCACATGAAATAAAATAATGAAATTCCCATATATTAATCCCAAACTCTCCCTCTTTATAATGTAAAATATTTTTTCAGTGCTTATAAAACATTATAAAATTTTATCATAAAATAGGCAAAAAAAATCAACAAGAAATTACCACACATGATATTCTCCAAGAGCAATGGTACAATTCCAAAAGAGAAGTTCATATTCTTAAAATTCATCATTGATCATGGCAAACTTATTGAATATAGTCCAAATTATACTCAAATTATTAGCCTTAAGTGTTTGTATTTGAAAATGATGAAAGCAATTTAAACATTCAACTACACACTTGAGACATGAGAGCCTGGCTGAAGAATGAGCTATCCATGGTCCCCTACCACAAAGACTGATCCAGACGGCCCACGGAGGAGGATATCCAGCTGACTGGGGATGGGGAAGGGGGGCAACGGGAGAATTGGGGATAACAACTCATGGTTGGCCCACTAAACAATGCAACTCATTATGGACAATAAAGAAAAAAAAAAGAAATAAGGAGCCAGTCATGCTGGCATGCACCTCTATTACTAATACTCAGGGAAAATGATCTCCAAGCTAGCCTGGGCTACATGGAAAACACTATCTCAGGTGTGGTGGTGCACACCTTTAATCCCAGCACTCGGAAGGCAGAGGTAGGAGGATTGCCATGAGTTCAAGGCCACCCTGAGACCACATAGTGAATTCCAGATCAGCCTGGACTAGAGCAAGACCCTAACTCGAAAAAACAAACAAACAAACAAACAAAAAACACTATCTCAAAAATATAGAGGAATGGATATTTTCATATGAAAATTAGGAAGGAAAAAAAACTTATGAACGTTTAAAAAAAACTATCAAGTTCAAAAACACAAAAGGGAATGCACTTACAGTATGTGATTTTTTTCCATAACATCACACTACCTTTTATAATATGGAAATGGGTTTTTCTATACTACCTGGGATAGTATGGAAGTGGGTTGATTATCGAGTCCAGTTTTTATATTTTTGAGGCTCATATTTTCAAAATGAACACCAGGAAGCAAAGAAAAAGCAAGTGTCACAGAACTGGTTCTCCCCAAATCTGTGAAGGGAATGGTCCTCCACACTGATGGTTAATTTCAGCTTCCCAGGATTTTGAATGACCCAGGGGATAAATCTCCAGGTATGCCTCCTAGGGAGTTTCTGGATTAGTTTAGCTGAAGTGGAAAGACTTAACTGTGGGCCCACCATCTCATGGGCTGAATAAAAAGAGAAAGTCCATTGTACGCCAGTGCTCATCACTCTGCTTCCTGACTGCAGATTGATCATGACCAGCTTCTGTCACCAAGATGAACTATATTCCCTAGAACTGTAAGCCAAGATAAGCCTCTCCTCCCTTAAGTTGCTTCTTGTCAACTATTGGTCACAGCAACAAGAGAAAAAGAAATGGTTATCACCTTGGTTTCAGTTCTGCAGCACTGATTTCTGACTACTGGCCTCCTGAACTAGGAAACAATACATTTCTATGGTGTTAAGCCACCGAGTTTGTGTTAATTTTTTTAAAAATTTGTTGTTTGTGAACTTTGTGGTATGAATATATTGCGTATTGGTTATATTCCAATTGAGTTAGAGTCATGTTCCTTTCTCCCATCTCCCTTCCACTCAGGGCCCTCCTCAGTGGGGTTACTAGGATTCATTGTGGGGTCATGAATGTACAGGTCATTTGTGTGTGTGTGTGTGTGTGTGTGTGTGTGTGTGTGTGTGTGTTTGCCTCGGGATACTTCTTTCTCCCCACATTGGGGCTCTTACAATATTTCTGCCCCCTCTTCTGCACATTCCCTGAGCCCTGGAGAACAGCTTATAAGTGTTTTTTTTAAAATATATATTTATTGTCCATAATGAGTTACATTATTTAGTGGGCAAATAATGAGTTGTTATCCCCAATTCCCCAATTCCCCAATTCCCCCCCCATCCCCAATCAGTTGGATATCCTCCTCCGTGAGCTGTCTGTATTAGTCCTTGTGGCAAGGGATCCTGTATATCCTAGTACTCAGCCCGGTCGTCCTGGCCCAAGTGTGTTGTTACTGAGGGTTCCATGCCTCTGATAATCTCCCCCACCACGGCTCTCACAATCTTTCCGCCCCCTCTTCCGCTCAGTTCCCTGAGTGTGGTGGGTGAGTATTCAGGCTGTTAGTGTGGAGGTCTCTGCATAGTTGGGATTTCTGCTTTGAAGAGTCTTGAGTATCCTGTCAACCACTGTCTCCCTGGAGGAAGTTTTCAGGCTGGCAGTGAAAGCAGAATTCGTGTTTGATCTCCCTCTTTCTCCATGATGTCTCCTGGGACCTGGCAGATGTGATAAAGGGGGCTAGACTCCTGCTAGGCAGTCAGCTTTCTTTTCTTGTCTTACTGATGGATCTTGGGTCCATGCAGTTTTCACCACCATCTGGAAAAAGCAGATTCTCCAACCAAAAGTGAGAGCAGTACACATCTCAGGGGATAAAGAAAGTCATTTAACAAACCTTTCCATGGGCATAACCTCTTCTTAGCCAAAGAAAGTGGGTTATTATTCCAATACAGTCTGTTCTCTCTTATATGTAGTTCCCAACATAAATGGCTTGATTTGTGTTAATTGTCTAAAAGCAGATATGGGAAATAACATTACTTAAAACCAGTCTAGAATTTTCTAACCCTAACTATGCATATTTTCAGATTTAGTATATAATGCCATTAAATTATATATGGTGCTAAAGATATGGTCAGCCTGCATCCTCTGGTACCCACACAAAACCAGATTATAAAGTGGCACATGCATCTGGAGTATGCTTGCAGAGGTTAGAGGCCTTTGTGTGCCCGTTCTCTATCTCACTCTCTGTTTGCAAATAAACATAAATATTAATTTAAAAACTGTTGTACCAGGGCTGGAGAGATGGCTCAGTGGTTAAGGCACTTGCCTCCAGTGCCTAAGGTCCTGGGTTCAATTCCCCAGTACCCATATAAGCCAGACCCAAAAGGTGGGGGCCCTGGTGCATTCTCTCCCTCCCTCCCTCCCTCCCTCTCTCTCTCTCTCCTTGAAAATGAATAAATAAAATATTTTTTAAAAAGAATTAAAAAACAAAAAACTGTTGTACCAACAAAAATTGACGTAAGATGGTTAACCATCCAAAGAAGCACATATCACATTATTAATGTAGAAATATCTCTGTTATCCTATGTCCTGAAAGGCCTACAATACAACTTTGTTATTCTGGGCAGGCTGCAGAGATTTCCAGACAAAGACACCTGCTCAACACTTCATCTACATCTTTCTGAGAGTATTATCTTTTGTGGGAGTGTGGATGCTGGTTGGATTAATGAGATTCATGGTATTAGACCTCTGAGAGCAGAGAAGCTCTCCTGTGTGAAGCCAAGAATTGAATAGGCAAAGGAGAGATGAAACCGGCGTCCACAGTGAGAAGTCGGTTCATGGCACTTGGCCAAGATCAAATTTTAGGATTTGGCTTTATTAACTTGGGAGACAGTGTATGCCTCACTAACACAAAGGTGATCTCTAAATTACTGGGGCTCAGGTAACAGTCGCTTCACCCCTTTGGAGGACATGAAAATAACTAGACAGATATTTGGCAAGATCAGGAAAGGATCTGGAAATAAGCATCCAGTCTAGGAAAAGGCAGCTCATGGAATAGATGCCCTAAGTTGACTCAGTCCAGAAGCTGCCTTTGTGCTTTATTAGTCAGGTGAAAGGGTTGGTAGACAGGAGCTCAGAGGCAGAGTGCCTGGCCTCTGAAAAACAAATCAAAACACCTTAGCATGGGGACTCTTGGCACATGGCAGGGTGTTCAATGCAGGTGACTGGGTCAAGAAATGCCAGGGAAAAGGGAAATCAACAAGGGAAACAGATCATCTAAAATAGAGTTCAATAGCCATGAAGATCCCATGTGGTTATTTGGACTTGGGCTTCTCAGTGCTAACAGCGAAGCTTTGGACATCCACACAGAGCAGGAGAGAGACAGGGATCTCTGTGGATGACTTGGGAGCCTCAGTGATTCTGATTCACTGAGGTTTTATTTGTTTTTGTATGCATGTGTGTTATGTGTGGGGGGGGGATGCACACATGTGCATGTGTATGTGTGGAAGCCAGAGGTTGATGTTGGGGGTCTTCCCTGATTACTCTTCATCTTATTGATTATGATGGGGGTCTCCCACTTGAACCCAGAGCTTACCACTTGGAATTTATGTGGATGCTGGGGATCCAAACCTAGACGCTCACACTTTTTGAGCCATCTCCCCAGACTGATTTTTCTTCTTAAAGCCACATATGTCTCCTGTAGGTTATAAGATACCTTACAAAACAGGCTGAAGAAATGGCTTAGTGGTTAAAGGTGCCTGCTTGCAAATTCTGACAGTCCAGGTTCAGTTCCCCAATACCTATGTAAATCCAGATACACAAAGTAGCATATACATCTGGAGTTCATTTGCAGTTGCAAGAGTCCCTGGCATGCCCATACTCTCTCTCTCTCTCTCTCTCTCTCTCTCTCTCTCTCTCTCTCTCTCAAATAAATACAATTTTAAAATGTATTTATATTTTAAGAAAGAAAAAGAAATCTAACAAATGATTTCTGGACTATATTAGTCTTATTCTCATTGCTAAGGCCAGAAGCAAATTAAGGAAGGAAAGATTTATTCTGGCTTTTGAGAAAATACATTCCATTATGATGGGGAAAGGTATGGGAGCAGGTGTAGGAGACCAGCTGGTCACATTACAGCAAAAGTCAGGAATCATATGTCAAACAGGAAGTGAGGCTTAGCAACAAAACATCAAGACCTGCCCCAGGTGATTCACTTCCTCCAGCAAGTCTCCACCTTAATAAGGTGATACAACTTTTCCAAACAGGGTCACCAGCTGAGAACTAAGTAGTCAAACACATGGATTTATGGAGGACATTTCACATTCAAAGCCCAATTTGAGCATTCCAAGTATGTATTAATGATTTGAACCATTAGAAATAGAAGGGTCCTTATGGATTGACAGGTCTACATAGAAGAAAACAGAGCAGCCAAGGTCATTTCCATTTCCTCCTCCAAGATGGAGCACCATGTGGTTTATTCTCAATGTTGGAATTAAGGAGCCAAGTACTGTCGGACCCAGCCTGGCTGTATATCTGAGAGCTAAGTTTTAATATGCATCCGGATGAGAGCCCGGAGCATGGTAGCTCATGCCTTTGTTCCTAGCACACCTGTGTCCCCCCCCAGGAGGCAGGGGGGATGGCTGACAGCCCTAAATCCTGTTTACAAGTGCTAATAGGTTTTACTCCTGCTGGCTGAGTTTCGTAGCTGTGTTCCTATTTACTGAGCCCCCTTTGTGTAAGAGATAAGACAATGCAACACATCCCTAGATTGTATATAAGGTTGGATGCTAAAATAAAGTTTTGATATCTGCTTGGACACTTCTCCCAGCTGCGAGTGTATGCGGCTCTGGCTGTGCGCTCACCTTTCCTCGATTGAGCCAGGTCTCCTGCTGGCCAGAGAGACAGGCTCATTTAGCAGGGGGCCAGGGACCTGTGCGGTAACCGACATCTAGAGAAATAACCGACATCTGGAGAAGTAACCTACAGAGTACCTCCACCTCCACCTCTGCACAGCCCAGCTGCTAGGCTCATGCCGTTCTCCTTTCAAGTACTCAGAGCTCCATCTGTGTTGACCAAAATCCCATAAGAGTCATAGTACAGAAGTCAAAACCCCAAAAAGTGAAATGTTGGGTGAAACATATAGCAAGAAGTTAATCTGTCTGGCATCACATTACCTCTCTTCTGAGTGCAATATGGAAGGTTGTTAATTGCTTGATTTACTGTATAGCCACTCTGCCAACATCACTAAATAAAGTTAATTAATATAGGGTAATTCACTGCCAGAGAGGCTAGTAATTACCAGGAAATTGAAAATAAAGTCTCTTCATGACATCTTTAGAAGAGAAAAATACAATTTGCCATACTGTTTTAGTATTTATTATTTTAAAAAAATAAAACTGTACCTTGGGCTTTCTGTAGAAATCATGTAGGTTCCACAATTTATTGTCTCCTCTTCCTTCCATCAAGATTGGTTGCTTGGGAAGTATCTGGAACCTTACCTGTCTTCAACTGTCTGACTACCATGTGAAGGTGAGGTTGATAGTCTCATGGGGTTTCTGAGCACATCAAGGTTCTGATATTGGAAGGCATCCATTGACACGAAAAGGGAGAGTGGATGGCTCTGACCAGCACATATTTTTTGTTTGCTTTGTCAAGCATGTGTGTGTGTGTGTGTGTGTGTGTGTGTGTGTGTGTGTGTGTGTGTTTAATAACTTAAAGATTTGTGTTGTAATGGAAACAGAATGGTGTATGGTATTAGAGGCTTAGTTATAAACTTAATAGCTGAAAACATCTAAAAAAAGTATATCTTAAACATTTTAGACACACAGTTTCCTAATTTCTAAAATAAGAAACAACACCTTTTCTCTAGGCTACCTCGGAATGAAATGGAATCATTGCTGAATAAATATTAGTTTCTATTCCTCCAGCCAACTCATACATTTTCTTTAAAAAATATAGCAGTTTTTCTTTGTTTTCTTTTCTTGGGTGGGATGCCAAATAGTTTAGAGCCAATTTTATTTCCATCTTTACTAAATATAGAACATGTGTTGTGTGCACTAAACACTTGTGACATCTTATTTTTGCTGTTTGGATAGTTCCTTTCTACCACTTTCCTCATTTGAATCTTTTACATTTTATTTCACCCTTTTGTATGTATATTTATAGAGAAAACTTAATAATCCTTTCTCGATTAAGAAAGTATGAATGTGCACACATAAAGATTTAAATATACACAAGTATCTGTGGTATGTTTATCAGTTATGTACTCTTTTGTTTTTTCGTTGATCATACACAACACAGTTTACTTATTAATTATTATCTTGTCCACTGGCCAAAGTCCTGAGTCCCTTAGAGAAATGACTGGAATTTCATTTCAGCTATTGAAATTAATTTTTTATTTACAATAAATATGCGGTTTAATGTTCAAAGGAAGACAAGCCTACCTGAAGAATGCAGGGATGGCAATTTCCTTTATGCTGTACCTACTATGATTATATGTCCTTAGTCCAAAACTTCCAAAAAACGTAGACGTTTTTCTTTTCACCCACCACCATATTTAATGCTACTTCTGGTAAGGCAATCTGTGCCGATGAGTCACTTGCTAAAACGATAGCTGTAATTTGGGGACATGGAGTATTTTTGAGAAACATGAGGAACGTGAGTCTGACTAATCACATAATACAGACAAGAAGGACTAGTTACATTACTTGAATTATTGCAATTTAGGACCAGGAATTCTTGAACCTTTGTCACCGGTATGCTTTAGAATATTCTCTGCTAGTCTCCCTCTGCCTCCTCTGGCTGTGAGGTTAAGAAGTACTTAGAGATTTTCGCTTGACCATTGACATCAGAACAAGTCTCTGGTTGGTACTCTAATGCTATAAAGGATAGTTTTTGATAGCATCTGTGAGCACACTAGAATCTTCTTCCTCTTCAGTTAAATGATCAGGAGATGATAGCTGTGGATGTGGAGTGAGTGACAGTTTGGTTGTGCACAGAAAATCGGAAGAATTTTTGTAGTAGTAAAAGATCCATTCAGAATAACCTAATCAAGGTCTCCTCGATGTCAGCTCTTATGATTAGTAGTTATCTAGCCAGATTGAAATTCATGATTTTTTTTGTTGTCTATAATGAGTTACATTATTTAATGGGCAAACAATGAGTTGTTATCCCCAGTTCCCCAATGCCCCTTTTCCCCATCCCCAATCAGCTGGATATCCTCCTCCGTGGGCAATCTGGATCAGTCCTTGGGGCAGGGGATCAAGGATAGCCTAGGAGTCAGCCCGGTTCTCCCGGCCCTAGTATGTTGTTACTGAGGGGGGCCATGTCTCTGGATATTCTCCCCCACCAAGGCTCTCACAATCTTTCCGTCCCCTCTTCCGCTCAGTTCCCTGAGTCGTGGTAAGTGAGTATTAAGGCTGCTTTAATGTTGAGAACTTAGGGGTCTTTGTGTTGGATATCATTGGTTTCTGTCTCACTGGCTTATCCTGTGTTGATTGAATGACTGTGGCTGTGGGTCCCTTGTTCATCCCATCATTCTCTGTGGGGTTTCGTATGGATCCTCCATGGTATGACTGGGGTGGCTCATCTCTTGCCAGGATGAAATTCATGATTGATTTCAGGGATTAAATAAGACCCAGTTTATGATGGATATGTTATTAATTGTCCTATGATCTGCTCTAGCAAGCCCACACATTTCCCACAATGGGAAATAAAATTCCTTCCAGAAAAAAAAAAAAAACATGGCATTGCTCCAAAAATTGGTCCCAACTTTAAGATTTTTTTCTCTTAAATCTTTATAAATTGTCTATAAAGCAGCTGACACTTTAATCTCCTGGACTTGCATGATTATCGTAGCTAATATTGCTTATACTATAACTCAAGGTTAGTATAAACTTAGAGATCATCTAAGATTGTTAACCAACATAAGAATGAGGACAGTGTATTCAACTAACTGATATGTTATCTCCAAAATCCAGAGACGTCTTCCAAGTATCAGGCACCACTCCTGAAGATAAGGGAAGCAAAAATGTCAGCTTGCTTTCTTGCATCGGAGGGATACTTCGCTTGTATCTGATTGAGAGATCATTTGATTCCTTCATTCTGACATAAATGTGTTCTTTCCAGGTTCCACTTTTGCTTTCGTCCCATAAGTTTGATCAGCTTGCTACCATCAATGGAGTGGACCAAAATAGCAATAAGTAAATTATTAGTAGACTAAATTATTACAGTGAGTCAAAGTGACTGTGAACTTGAAGAAGGAACAGAGTGCATATCGTTACCCATGCTTGGTGACATCAAACTCCTACATTTTGTATTGCTTGCTCCTTCTTATTGAAATTGAGAAAAAACGGTTTCTAGACACACTGGATCCCACCTGTGTGGTTGTGTTAATTTGATCCAATATCCAAAGAGTATCTGGAATAGCAGCCTGATTGAGTTTACAATGACCCACTATTTCACTCTTCAAATCAGTTTTATATGGGTAAACTGTGAATTAAGTAGGAATGTGAAAGAAAGTGGGTTTCTGTATCACTCAACTCTTACTGCAATAATCATGGAAAGTACCCCCAAAAGGGCTGTGGAAGGGGTAGGGCAGGTATCCAGGTTTTGTGATCAGAGTTTAGGATCTAACCTCAGACACTCAGTTAAGGATTAATTCAGGAGCCAGGCATGGTGATTCAAAACTACAAATCCTAGCATTCAGGAGGCTAAGGTAGGAGGATTGGCTTGAGTTCCATGTCAGCCTGGTCTAGAGTAAAACCTGCCTCAAAAAAAAAAAAAAAAAGATTGGTGTTGGGTCTCTCCTTCATGTCTCCATATTTTCTCAGAACAAGTAGCTACCTAGAAAAAGACCTTTGCAGGTGAGACATAAGAGTACAGAGCTAAGCCAAGTCATGCATGAACAGACCACTGGATACATTCACTTGCCTCTCATTGAAATAGAAACTTCTTGCTTGCTCATGTAACTTTTCTTTGTTCAGACATACATTTGTCTTTCTAGGTTGCATGTTTTCTTTAATCCCTTAAATTCTATACAACTGATCAGGGATGGGGAGGGGGGGAATTGGGGAATTCGGGATAACAACGCATGGTTTGCCCACTAAATAATGTAACTCATTATGGACAATAAATATATATTTAAAAAAATATTTTATTTATAGGTCGTGGTTATAGATAAAATAATTTTTAAAAGAATTTAAGGGATTAAAGAAAACATGCAACCTAGACCTATAACCACAGCCATTCAATCAACACAGGATAGGCCATTGAGACAGGAACCAAGGATTTTCGACATAAGGACCTCTAAGCTCGCAACATTAAAGCAGCCTTATTACTCACCCACCACGACTCAGGGAACTGAGCGGAAGAGGGGGCGGAAAGATTGTTTGAGCCGTGGTGGGGGAGATGGTCCAGAAGCATAGCACCCATCAGTAACAACTCACTTGGGCCAGGAAGACCGGGATGAGTACTAAGATATCCAGGATCCCTTGCCACAAGGACTAATACAGACAGCCCACGAAGGAGGATATACAACTGATCAGGGATGGGAAGGGGGGGAATTGGGGAATTCGGGATAACAACGCATGGTTTGCCCACTAAATAATGTAACTCATTATGGACAATAAATATATAAAAAATTATTTATTTATTTATTTATTTGAAAGAGAGTGAGAGATAGAAAGAGGCAGACACAGAGAGAGAATGGGCATGCCAGGGCCTCCAGCCACTTACAAATGAACTCCAGACATGTGCACCACATTGTGCATCTGGCTTTACGTGGGTCCTGGAGAGTTGAACTAAGGTCCTTCTGCTTAGTAGCCAAAAGCCTTTACTGCTGAGCCATCTCTCCAGCCCTAATCCCTTAGTTCTATCCGCTGAATGGCATCAATGTAGTAGACCAAAATGATGTTCATATGGCTAAACATGAAAGGCGATTTGAGGACTCACTCCATCCCAAGAGGAAGAGGTCACTTACTGAATGCTGGCTAAAGAGTGCCTTCCATATCACCTCTGCTTATCACAAAGCTGAGGGCAATATGTCTTCTGTTGTCTCTGCAGGCACATGGCATCATTTATTATTATAAAAATAGCCACATTTTTAACACAATAGCCTTTTTTTGAGTCCATGCTGGCATGCTGGCAACTGACTCATGGTTTAGGTTAATTGAGATTAGGAGAAGGTGGAGGCAATGACAAGAGTGATTTCTTGGAAGGAAATTCATTCATGGCACAGTCTTCCACTGAGGCAGATCCATCATGATCCGACAAGAAAAGAAGGAGCTGTTTTGACTATTAACAGATGCCGAAAGTAGGTGGAAGGCTTGGAGTACTTTGATTTGCTTGAATCTTTGATGCATCCTATGACAGTGCCTCTCCTTGCCAATAAATGTCTTTCTTTTCATCTGAGAGACAACATGAAACTATGAACACTTGATACTGACAGGATCAAACTTGGAGCGTGATTTTGGTTGTCTCAACTCTAAACATGGAAGAAACTAGAGAGTCTTTTAGCACAATTCAAAAGAGTTCCCTTGGCCGGGCGTGGTGGCGCACGCCTTTAATCCCAGCACTCAGGAGGCAGAGGTAGGAGGATCAGCCAAGGCCACCCTGAGACTACAGAGTGAATTCCAGGTCAGCCTGGGCTAGAGTGAGACCCTACCTCGAAAAACCCCCCCAAAAAAAAAGAGTTCCCTTTTTTTCAGTCCATCATTTAAGCTTAGAAATTAGGAGTTTCTCCTATTTTCTTTGACAACACTATGTGGACAATCTTGTCCACCCAACAGAGATGCCCTTCTGGTCATAGGCTGCTGGATGCTGCACCACTTTTCCCTTGATAGATTGTTTATTGCAGACTTCCACAGATGGATAAGTAGTGCCACTGAAAGCTACTGCCAGAATTTTATTCTGAAACAGAATCTGGATATTTACTACCCTCAAGAATGAAAAGGACAGATAATTAAATCCATGATTTGATTTATCAAATCCATGGCTACCCCAAATTTGTTAATTTGATCATTCCTGATGCCAATATCTGCATCAATCACCCTAACTGCAAACAGAAAAAACCCACTATCATGGATTTCATGGAAGACTGATTTGTCTTTTAAAAGAAGTTGGGGGTTGCTCACAAAATTTTTTGGCAGTCCAGAGAACCAGAAGCAATGACTCTTGAAGTAAACAATATAATTATAAATCATATCACTGAATGAGTCAGGGAAAGACACCCTTGCTACCACTTCTGGACGCTGGATATCATGGACGGTGCCTGAATTTGTCCTCAGAAATGGGACACATGTCACAAATGCCTTTAGCCATAGATGTGGCAGCTACACACCTGCTATTATCATCAGTCTCTACCAAAAATAGACTCTTCAGACTCTGTTTCTCTGTAACCAATTCACAGGGATTCGTGTGTCTGATTAATGGCACAAAGACATACATCTCTACTGTAGTTGAAAGATACTCTGGGGGGCTGGAGAGATGGCTTAGCCATTAAGGTGCTTGCCTGCAAAGCAGAAGGACCTGAGTTCGATTCCCTCAGTGTCCACGTAAAGCCAGATTTGCAAGGTGGCGTATGTGTCTGGAGTTTGTTCGCAGAGGCTGGAGGCCCTGGTGTTCCCATTCTCTCTCTCTCTCTCTCTCTCTCTCTCTCTCTCTCTCTCTCTCTCTCTCTCTCTCTCTCTCTCTCATCAATAAAAATATTAAAAAAGAAAGAAGAAAGCTACTATAGGATAGCTTTTCTTTTTTTTCTAATGGAAGAAATTTACTATGCAATAGCATACGGTTCCTATGTTAGAAGATGGTGACCCCAACATACAAAGGAGCGTAGTTATTGTGTGATAAAAAAGAAATGCCCACTACACTGAAATACGCAGATCCTACTGAAGATGAAAGATACATTTCATCTGCTTATTTATATGAATTTCAAATAGCCTAATCTTTACCGAAAATAGTGTGTTTCTTTCTAGGTGTGTGTCTGTTGTAAGTCCTTGGAAACTTACCTATGAGTCATTTCTATAAAACACACACACACACACACACACACACACACACACACACGTGCACGCACACACACACACACCTCCTTGTTTTAGAATACCTTCATCTGGCACTACAATGAGCAGGTCCCCAGAGTTCTTGTCTGGCTTTCAAAGCCAAACCGAAAGAGACATCTCATCAGCCCCAGACCAAACGCACCTGGTCCCTCCCAAGCAGAGCTGGGCCTGGGAATCACCCTGGGGAGGAGACAAACCACAAAAGCCTGAGATTTGTAAATTGCAGAGTTCGAGGCTTGGCTGGTGATGGGAGATCTCAATCAATCAGGGATGAGGCACCGCTCTTAAGCCTCCGCTCTGTTAGCCGTATGCCAAGTGTTTTCTGGGCTCAGACACTTCCCAGCGAGCATGCGAGGTTGTGACGGCCGACAACAACCGATACAGACAAATTGGTTGAGCAAAAGGGAATGACAGCTCTTAAGGAGCCTATTCCAGGGCTTGGGGATAGCAGTAATCATGCTGACAGTGTGTTTGAGCAACTGCAACTTCACATGGCCACCAGAAGGAGGCAGGATGAAGTCCAATGCTTCTTTAGAACACATGGAAACTGTAGAAGAGGTTCTGAGATGGAGATATATACCAGGTACTGCCTGGCATTGGATACCTCTTCCTGTCATCACACATGTCCAGTCTAATTATAATACAATGCCAGGCTGTTTCCCCATCCGTGCCACCCCAGACAAGGCTTGTGTAGATCTCTGAGCACCCTGGAGACTCATCATCAGAAGAGAATCTGAACAGTCTCAATCCTCTCACCAAAACCTGGTGAGAAAGTAGAAAGTAGAAACCAGGGAGAGAGATCATCTTGACCCAATTCCATCCCATCTCCAGGTTGGGAGTACCAGCCTGAACTCTCTCTCCTCTTCCTTCTAATCTTTGCCCTTCTCTGTGCCTGGCCCCTCCTGGCAGAAACCCAGATGAATTCTGGTGCAGTAGCAACAGGCCAGCAAGTGAAGAGACACTGACCCAGCCCAGAACATGGGTGATCCGGGCCTTGAACGATTTGTGAAAAGGAATATATTGATATCCAGGAAGATGTGTTCTCCAAACAAATGGCATGTTCAAAAAAAAGTTTTTTTTTAAAGCTTAACTGTTGCTATTTACTGGGAGAAATAAACAAAATTCTCTTCTGGCTGTTCTTGAGTTACGGGCCTCAATGATGGGCAGATATGTTATTCTGTGTAGTTTGAACCTAACCATCATCTGTTTATTCTCATCTCTTTCTGTCTCTCTTTCCTACTTTTATTTCCCATTGCCAATCTCTGCTCCCCCTCCTTTTCTCCTCCAGCCCTTCTACGATCCAAATTAAGCCCTTCCTCCAGTCAAGACCAAGTCCTGAGCAGCTGGCTCTGGAGTGGCCAGGACTGTATGGGTTCCAATCTGTCGCTTAGCACCAAGGTTGCTTGGATACATCTCTCAGTGACAACTGGCCTTTTCCATTGACTTTGTATGCATATCAGCTATGCTACGAGCCTCTCTGTTCAGGGGCATTGGGCCAGAACCAACTTCCACAATCCCCTCCTGAACAGCTTGGGGGTGGTTGGAGTGGGAGGTCGCAGTAAAGAAAAAGAGACCTAAATGTCATGTGCTGAGCTACAGGTAAGACTTAGCAATAACAAAGAACCCACTGCAGAGCGACAAATAGACCAGAATCTCCTGATGAACACGGTTCCAAAGGTGTCTTCATGCCAGCACAGAAATGAGTCCAGGGAAATATAGCCAGGATGTTTAGGGGAAAAAATTTCTTTTCTTCTCCCCTTGAATTGTTAGCCTGTACCTTTAATTCATATCATCAAGAGAAAAAGTGCCAGGGAGCATGTGTGGAATGGTAAGTGGTGTTTGTAAATGGAAGTAAGGAGAGAAACATACCAGGACATTTTGGATGATGCCTCAGCAAAGTTAAGGAATAGGATCTCTGTGTCTACAGACACCAAAGAAGTAGAATTGCAAAGGCCACTATTCCTCTGGGCAATGACTCCTTCTACCATCCCATTTTTCCATCAAGCCCTCATTTGGGCCTGGGTTTCATCACTCAACTTCAGGGATATGGCAGTTAGGCACATGCATAAGGGAGAGATAAGTAAGACTGAGTCATGTGCAGAGATGCAGGGGAGGGGGAGAGAGGCTGAGAGGGGCCTTGAGAATTCCTGGTTTCATGATCTGGAGGAAGACAGCTCCTAGGGTGATGAAGAGACAGACACAGGGCCACGGTGAAGTGAGACATGGAAGGGTGACAGAATGGGGGGAGTAGAGAGAAAATGTGGGGGTGATCAGGAGTAACATGTTTAGTCAGTTAAATCAATCATGAAAGATGCACCCCTCCCTCCCTGCTCTGTGGACTTGCTAGAGCATTCCTCCTTTTCTTGCCAAAAGCAATAGACATCACTCTCTTGCCAAGCTGCTATACCTTTATTGAACATCGATGCATAAAGTCTCATACCCAGAGGACACAAAAAAGGCACAGTCCCTACCTGATTGACAGCCTACTCAGGGATCAATGGTATGTGGGAACAATAAGCCAGCATGGGATGAATACCCCGGCACTGTGTGTATTAGAATGAAAACATTTCTTGTGTGTTCACAGGAGAGAGATGGGGTGAGCTTGGAAGAGAAAAAGATGAGAGTGACAGAATCAGTTTTAGGGATGTGGCATTGAGAAAGAACTTGTTTTCTGGGTTTCAGAAATGGGGAGGGAAGGCTACCAAAATAGCTCAATGAGTAAGTGCTTGTCACACAAGCATGAGGGCCTGAGTTTGAATCCCCAGGATGTAGGTAAAATGCTGATGGAGGAGGTACACACCTGTAATCCCAGTGCTGAGGATACAGATGCAGGTGCATCCCTAGGGGTTTCTTGGTAGCTAGTGTAGACTAATAAGTGAGCTGTAGTTTTAAGAAGAGACCTCCTCTCCAAAAAGTAAGGTGGAGAGTGACTGAGGAAAATACTTGATGTTTGGCTTCCACGTGGATGTGCTTACACATTGTCATGGTTTGATCCAAGTGTCCCCCAAAAACAAATGAATGTGTTCAAAGTGATAGATCCTCAGCTGATGGTAGTTTGGGTTTTACAACCTCGCTGGAGCTGTGTTGTTGGGGGCGGGCTTATGGGGTTATAAGCCAGCTTCCTCTTGCCAGTGTTTGACACACCTTCCTGCCGCTGTTTGCAGAGCTTTGGCGGAGGTGATGTCCACCCCTCTGCTCATGCTATCATTTTCCCTGCCAGGATGGAGTCTCCCCTCGAGTCCCTAAGCCTAATGAACCCATTTCTCCACAAGCCTTTTTTGCTTGGGTCTTTCTGTGCAACAACCAGAATGCTGACTGCAACACACATGCATACACATCTGCTCACAAACCTGGAATCACACATATGAACACACACACACACACATAGGTGTATGTCTAGACACGTATGTATTTATATATGTGGGTGTATACATACATATGAAATTGAAAGGGAAGGTGGAACCATTAAATGGCCTCAGGCTCCCCAAACTTAACCATCTCTGCTTCTACAATGACACCATACCCAGGGAATGTCTGAGTCAGAAAGTGAGTCATGGATGTCCACAGCATTACCAAGGTTCCTGGCTCCTATGCCCTCTGCACTGCCTAGGTTTGGATTGAGTCCCAACAAGGGACTCTCTGAGATAGGAAAGGACTGGACAGCAGAGGAGAATAATGACTTTTAGTACCCAGTGCCCAGTTCCAAGACCCTGTGTCTTAGAAAAGGATTTCCTCAGCTATTTAGACTTCATCGGGATTTCAGTGGATCTGAGTAAGAGTTAAGGGAAACACCACCTTCTGAGCTTGATTAGCTCTTTAGCACAGAGCTAAACAGGGAAATTTTTCCCTGAGGTCAGAGACTTCCTGCTCATCTTTAGGGTTCTGCTAAGATCTATTTTTAGGGTACTAGACTGACAAACCTAGAGAAACTAACAACACCAAAAATCAACTTTTATTGCTAGCATTTTTATAGTTTCAAACAAGTCCCATCTGGGGCCTTTCCGCCCCCCCCCCATTTTTCAAATGTCAAGAGTGAGTCATCTAAGGGACTTATTAAAAATAACATCCCCAGTGCCCTCCAAGGTGCAAGGAGTCAAATGTCAAGGGATGCTTCCAGGAGTCTTGTTTATCATAAGTGCAAACCTCTTTACAGAAGGTCCCCGAGTTTCCTCCCAGCCTCACATTTTATGATCAGGTAGGATGTAAGGAAAGAGCTACCATCCTGGGAGTTTATATTCTTAGGGTATCTCCATCCAGAATAGAAGCAGGAGAAAGATAAACAGTAGATTTAAAGGGGAGAATTCCCTGGGGTGTTTTTTTCTCTAAGTTTCTTGTGTAATGAGAAAGTATTGCTTCCTAGCATCCGGAGCATCCCTTGTAAACCAAATCGTCTGAATCCACATTGCTTTTGTGAACATCTCTTTTCTGTTTGCCTACACCCTCTGGCAAAAGCTTGAATAAATGTTTAAGCCCAGTTGTAACCATGCAATAAAGTACTGTGGGTTGAGTCCAAGCACAGCTAAAGGGAAACTTTACCCAACTCTCAACCCCCCAGCTCCTGCTGAGGTCACAATGTTGTGATCACATCATCAATGAAGTGTTCCAAGAAGGTCAAATCCAGGGACAGAGGCCAAAGCTGAAGATACATTTGTCCTCTCTCCCTGGAGATTCTTCTTTCAGCAGTTGCTTAAGAGGCCATGAAGCCTATTATCAACAACAATATATGAAATGGTGGTGTTTCCATTGAGAAGATTCCCAAGGTAGAGAAGTGAAGAGAATCTGACGTCTTCTGAGAAGACACTGTCATGCTGTCATGAGCTGCAGGAGTGATAATATCTGCAGGAATATGATTATGGCTTGAAAGAGTCGAGAAGATCCGTGATTGATGGATGGAACCTGGAACTTGAATCTTGCACAGAACAGAACCTAGAAGGGCAGATAACTCACTCCAAGGCCAATACACCGTACCCCTCCTAGGCCACAGGTTCAAGATACAGCCTCATGCCACATCCTGTAGCCTTCCACATTTCTATAGAGGTGTGGGACCTGCCAGAGAACACAGAACACAGGAGTCGAGGGGAGAGGGATTTCCCTCTTTCAGTAAGAGCAAAGCTGGGAGCCTTGATGAGAACCAGGTATGTTCCAACATGTATAAGGCCAGAAACGGGCAGCTGCGAGCGACCATAGCAAGTTTATTCTTTTAATAAGTGTGTGCATGTGTGCATGTTCATGTGAAGGGGTGTGTTGTGTGCACCCATGTGGACATCATTTCTCAGCCACTGTCCACCTTCTTGACAACATGGTCTCTCATTTACTTGGAGCTCATCAGTGACGCTAGACTGGTCAAGCTCCAGGGATCCTCCCGTCTCCACCACTCCAATACCAGGATTATGGGAACATGCCCAGCATTTTACAAGGGTCTGGGAAATGAACTCAGGCCCTCATGCTTGTGAGGAAAGCACTTTACTCACTTGTCTCCTCAGTCCAACCATATCAGTTTGGCTGGGATGATTATTGTCACAGGAAGGGTCTGATTGGTGACACTATGCCTTTCATCCTGCTATGGTTTTTTATGGTGTCTGGAGTAGAGAAGTGAACAGATTATTCTATGATTCTTCTTGGTCCTGAAAAGGTGGCTGGCCCCCAGGGACAGAGAAACCCTAGAGATGATGTACCTTTCACAGACAATATAGTCACTTGAAGAACACAACAATTCTGTGGTCTAATTGCCCATGACGGCATGTATATCTCACATATGTTTGTACTCAGGAATGGCCATGGGTGTGATACCACATACTATCCACACAGGTGCATCCACATGCCAGAAGCTTCTGGCTGCAGTGCCAGGTGGAACTCCTGTCACTGGCGCATAATGAGGCACAGAGCTCAGGGTGCAACCCCTCCCCCTCCCTCAGCATTCATACTGAATGTTCTGGGCACTTGACTTTATCACTCTTTCCTTCTGCATATTAAGTAGCCAGGCACAGTTTTCCACAGCACAGTGCATCGTTTCAAGTCCCATTGCAACGAGTGAGAAACAGAGAAGGACTCTTTTATGTGATGCCAAGATGCCACTTAGATTCCAGTAGCTGCTTTCCCATCTCATATCAGCTGTTCCTTGGTCAGAAGCAGAAAACATAACGAGGAAGCCTCAGCACCTGGATTCCTTGTCACCCATATAGAGGCGACCACCACCTGTTCTCTTAAGCGCTTCCAGGACCACAGACTACCTGGAAAAGTTAGGAAAGTGTTTTGAGGAGCTCCAGTTCTGTATTTGGATGGGATAGCTCCCAGCATATCTGGAAAACAGCCATTGCTTCTTGTCTTTATTTCTGGGTTGTGCAGTGTGGGGGGGGTGATGTGTGTGGGTTGTGCACATGTGAATACTGGCCAGGTGCCCTCTGGGCTCACCTGCAGTGGCTGCAGGAGAATATTGAGTTTTCCCCTCAATTACTCACTGGCTGGTTGTTCCTTGGGATGAAATCTCTTCCTCCTCTTGAGCTTGCACCTCCTCTGGTATCTGCTCCCTAAAGGACTGGGGTTACAGATATGTGTTGGCACACCCAGCCGTTTACATGGATCCTGAAGATCTGAACTTCGCTGGTCTCTAGCCCCCCCGCCTCAGGCACTCATGCTTGCACAGGAAGTGAACTTAACCACTGAGCCATCTCTCCTCTAGCCCCTGAATTTGCTTTCTGCTTAAAGTACCATACAAAGAAGTGGGTTTCTTTGTGTTGCAAGCAAATGGATAGAATTGAAAAGGTTACACTAGGTGAGATAACCCAGCCTCAGAAAGACCAAAATTCTGTGTTCTCTCTCATCTAAAGATGTTGACTTTTATTGTGTCTAGAAGAAGTAAATAAGTAAATAAGGGGATATGAGAGTGAGTATAGAACAAGAGATAATGAACGAGTTAGGACAAAAGATGGGCTTGTTTTTTTCTTGCCTTCCTTTCATTCTCCTCTTTTCAAATCCTCACCCTCGTTTTG
Source organism: Zapus hudsonius (assembly GCA_004024765.1). Lineage (NCBI taxonomy): Eukaryota > Metazoa > Chordata > Mammalia > Rodentia > Dipodidae > Zapus > Zapus hudsonius. Next base: position 20,678 of record PVHP010013538.1, read on the forward strand.
ATTCTTTTTTTTTGTTCTCCTGAGCAACCCCTTCTCTGACTTCTGACCTGGGCTCCCTCTATCCTTGTTAATCAGGAATTCAAGAAATTCTAATAATCTGAGTTCCTGAAATGACAGGAGCGTTGTCTAATGGCTTATCACAAAGGCAGAAACGACAGAGGAACTGACACTCCAAAGGCCGCTCTGCAGCTGATGGTCCAGCCTCCTCTCTCTGCCAGTCTCTTCCCTTCTCTGTGCCTGCAGCTCCTTCCTCTGCTGGCGGCTGCCAAGGAGCTTTCTGCAGCATCAGGGCTGATTGTGATTGAGAGGCTGGAGACCGCCTGCCAAGGAGGCTTTCTAGCTTGGCCTTCCCTTTTCCCTTCGCTCCTGGCCCAGCAGCCAGGTAGGAAAACAACAGTGCCCTCGGTTTACACAGAGCCTCTCATCCAGGAAATCTCAGAGCGCTTTTGCCAGCCAGTCTGATTACACTCATTTTTTTTCTGGTGGAGGAAAGTGTCTTTTCTGGAAGGGGAGTCCATTGCCAAAGATTCTTCAAATTCCCCTCTGGGAGGAGCTGCAGAATGAACCTGAGCACCTCCCCATGGCTGTCCTCCACGCCCTCTCACCCATCCTGCCCTGCCTCTGGATGCAGGGAGACTGATGATGAGGACCCTGAGCCAAAAGCTTATACAGAGCCAGAATTCCAGCCCTGAAAGCAAGGATGAGGAGGGACAGACCCGCACCCATAGTAGTTTCTGTTTTCTCAGTGCAGTGAAAGATATTCATGGATCATCACAGACCGCAAAGCCTGTATTCTCCTCATTCCAATCCAGTTAAACCCCATAATCCTAAGAGAGAGCATCCCAACAGCCCCCCCCCTGAAAGTCATTCTTCTGTGACTCCCCTTTGTCCAGGGAAAATGCCAGAGTGTTTCTTTTGTCTTTTGGAAATATTGCTTAGGTTGCTTCCCTTCTGAATGCTGGCTGAAAGCAAGGAGGTCTGGAGTAAAGGGGAAAGGAATGGGAGGCACAGAAAGGGAGAAGAGGAGGGAGGGAGAGAGGAATGGCCACAGTGAAAGAGAGGAGAGAGCAGGGGTGAGAAGTGGAGGGCGAGCTGGGGTATCGGTTGGGATCACTCTTGATTCCATGCCAGAACTTTCAGACATGGTATTAATCTGCTCCTGCTGCCATAATAAACTACCATGGGCTGGGTGGCTAAAACAACAGGAATTTATCTTTTCACCATTCTGGAGGCTAAACCTTCAAGATCAAGGTGACAGCAGTGTAGATTTCTCTGGCAGCTCTTCTCCTTGACATTCACGTGGCATTTTCACTGTGTCCTCCCAGGATTGGGTGGGTGTGTGTGTGTGTGTGTGTGTGTGTGTGTGTGTGTGTGTGTACGCACGCACACACACACACACACATCCTAATATATATTTTTATAAGGACACTAACCATATTGGATTAGAACCCATCCTAATGACCTCATTTTAATTATTACCTCATAAAGACTCTTTCATACAGTTACATTCTGAAGTGCAGGGGGAGGGGGAGAGGGAAAGGTAGGGTTAGCACTTCTGCCTATAAATTTGGGAGGACACAATACACCCCACCACTAATATATTCTTTCAAATCCTTATAATGCCTGTTGGAGGTCAGAATTATCCCTATTTCAAAGATATAAAGGTGGGAAAATAAGAGCCATTTAGACATGTACCAAAATCCCTCCACAAATACCAGCAAAGATGGTCTGACCATGAGCCCTGTTCTCCCCAAAACTGAGCATAATGTCCACACGACACCACCTTTCATCAAGGAATAATGGCCAGAGTGTGGATGAGAAATAATATAGCCTTTGAACCACACTTACCCCAGCACCTTCAGACACCCCATGGGTAAGCAAGGTGATGGGTATCTGTTTCAGAAGCTCATTTTCAAAATGTGTATAAATGCAATTACAGTCATAATTAGGACTCATAGTTTCCTCTTACTTTAGTCATTTTATGGGGTACATATGTGCATGGGGAATGAGGTGTGAATCTAAGGCAAATATCTAGTTATTGTTTAATGCAACTTTTAGAGTCAGCATCTGTAATTAACCATGGTGATGCTTGCTTCATCATCCCACTAGAGAGGGGTTGCAACTTTTACTTCTGTGTCTCCATGGGGCCTGGCATTGTACTGCCATGTGAAAGGTCCATAAAAACCTTTGTAAGTGAGGGAAAGGCTATGTAACAAGAGAATTTCATAGTCCCTGTGATGGTTAAGTTTTGATGTCAACTTGACCTTTCAAATAATCTTGGGTGGGTCTCTGAGGATGTTCTTAGGAAGGCAGCCTCTCAATAGGGGGGCAGGATATAAGGAATCTCAAAGGAGGTAGAAGTGAACATCCTTTCCACACTCAGGAAGCCATTAAGTCTGGGATAGGGTTGCAGGACCCCACCCTAAGGCTATATAAAGGGGAAGAAATTCTCTCCTGGTCTCCCTGCTTGTTGGCTGCTGGTGCTTCTTCGTGACTTGCACTTGCATCCTGCTCTCCTACCCTTCCTGGATATCAGAACCCAGTTTTCTTGGCCTTACATCTTGGACTTAAAGAGCAGCCACTCCCAAGGGGGCCATCAGGCCTTCTGGGCTGGATTGGGACTGCTGAGGCCTCCAGCCATGTGGACTGAACAGCTACTGGTTTCTTCACCTGTGGGCCTGCAGATTGCTATTGTTGGACTGTTGTAAGCTACCCCAGTAAATTCCCTTTTACTACAATCCATTCTGTCAACTGTTTCCTCTAGAGAACCCGGACTAATACAGTCCCACTAATAAGTATTTGTATATAAATTCATACACTATCCATGGTGAATGACAGTAAGCTATAATCTTTCTTATGAGATGCCAAGATCATGGGCAGCCCACACCCCCACCCCCTCTCACTATGGGTGAGCTGGATAGTGCTTCACCATGTGTTTCTCTTACTTCTCTTGAAGCGATGGGCTCCTGAGGGCATGTTTTCTCATGGATGTGGCAGAAGACAGACAGGCCCTTCTGCTCAAGCACACTTAAAGACCATGACATTATCACCTCTTTCAGCATCCCCATGACCAAAGCAAGCCATGGCCAAGCTCCCCAGTGAAGGAGTAAGGAGCTGCTTTCTATCCAAAATGAGGTCATGACAAGGGTCTGGGTCTTATAAAAAGTGAAGGATTGTGGTTAACAGTCCATCTATCACAATCCCTCTTTCTGACTTCACAGCCATTTTTTAAGACTCTAACATGTTGGTGTTCTCCATTAATAAAAATCATGGAAGAATATCAACCTATTTCACGTGAGGGCAACACATTAAAAGGTACTTCCTGAATCTATGGGTCTTTGACACAGTTTATATTGGGAATACAATTATTCCTCAACTAGGCATCCATAGCTCTAGAATCCTAATCTCAGGGTGTCTTCCACCCATGCCATGACTTCTTTCAGAAGTCACAAGAAACAGCATGTCTTAACCTCTTCGAGATCACCTGGGTCCACCTCAAGCTGGCTATGACCCCCATCTCTAGCTAAAGAAGGAGACCAGCAGCCTTCAGTGCCACTCATAACCTCCTGTGTCTTGCAGCTCCGAGAGGTCTTTTAAAACACTTTTAATTTAAAAGGACCTTTGAGCCCAGTCCTTGAAGAAATACAATCACAAGGAGGCATGATAAAGTGGTTTGTTAAGTGGGCAGCCCGAGGCAGAGCCAAGGGGCATCCAAGAGCTTAAAAGCACTGGAGAAGCACTGATTTCAAGGGAACTGCAATTTGATGCAATCTTAAAGAACAGACTCTCCCCTCATACCTGCTTCTACCTCAAGCCACTGAAGCTCAATGTTTGGGGATGCTCTCTACTTATTAAAGACACATTTCCCCTAACAGATATCTGAGGTAAATCACCATGAGAAAGAACCAGGTGGAATGATGCAGAGATTACATATGTACACTGACAACACAATAACCCATTGACTTATCTGTGCTCATTTCTAGTAACCCACCTTCTTCTTATGTGATTTGATGTGAGTGAGCAAATTGTTAGAACTACACATCAGGTACATCACTGGCCCAGTCATGGTTGTCACATTTGGGGGGTCAGAGTAAAGCTCTCAGTTCTGTGCTTTTCCATGTGAACAGTAACTATTTTCATCTAAAGAGCTGGGGTTAATGACCCTTGCCTCTAAGGGTTTTGGTAATGAATAGCAGAGATGGTGTGCTTGTGTTTGGTAGGAAACATTACAATAAGCCTGTTTCTTCTCATGGAGCTGAGATGATGAAACTGATCTCGTCAGCAGGTCTCAGGGACTAAGTCTGTGAAAACCTGGTGTGAGGAGGATTAACCTACAGGTAACTGTCTCAAGGAGAGAGCTGGAGTGATGCCTACAAGGCCATCCATTCAAACCTTCACCAGGAAGAAGCTGGCAAGCAGGAGAGGAAAAGATGTTGTCGTAGTCAGCCACATGTTGCTGGGATGAATCTCCAAACCAGGCACAATTTTGGGGAGGAAAGTATTTATTGAAGTAACAGGCCCAGGGGAAGTTAAGGAAAAAAGGCTGATCCCCTTTCACAGATCCAAGCAGAGAGAGAAACAGCACCTCCAGAAGCAATCAAGCAAACACACTCCAAAACTAGCAAACAAGAGGAACTCCAGGCTTGAGCTCAGACTGCTTTTTGCATATGTAAAGCTGGAATTCCAGACCCACCCCAGAAACACCTTAGGACTGAATCCTAGGATCTGGCCAAGGTGACACACCTCCTCCAGCCAGAACTGGCTGGAGACAATTTATAATTATAATAAACTTTTCAATCTATTGGGGGACATTATTGAAACTACCACAGATGTGTACAGAAGCACTTAGATAGGCCACCTACCTTTTCCCCAGTTTTCCAGGAAATAGTCCCTTCCAGAGTCAAAAGAAAACCAAACCCACTTGAAAGAAAGTCAAATGGACTTAACTCTACCCAATTAATTATAAGAAACCCAGGTCCTCTGACACATCGAGTGGTCAATGGAGGAACCAAGGTCACCACCTGCCACCTGCTTTGGATTGCATGACCTTAACATTTGGAAAATTTATCAGGTGTATTCATCATTACTCCTTGTGCCAGTGACCCATGGATAGAGAAATTAGTTCATTGTCAGGCATTTAGCTGGGGAAAAGGCTGTTTGATCCACTAATCTGCCTTTTCAGAAGAGCATGGTATTTATTCATAGTAGACATTCAATAAATGACTGCTAGGGATTGACAGAAAGTCCTGAGAAGGGCATTATTCCCTCGAGGCTCTGTAGCTCTTGAGGTCAAGTTAGCTCAGAGCTCAGACCTCCTGTCCATTAGGCTGGTTCTCCTGTGAACATAACTGCAATATCATTGCCTCTACAAGTATAGCAATCACATTCTATTCCATTTAAAATGCAATCATGTGCTATTTTGATTTCCAAAAGTAAGTTACAAACACACTGTAATGAACCACTGAGGAACAAAAAAAATAAATATATACTCCGTGCGATGGAATCCAACCATTTTTCCTCCCGCTTTCTCAGGTGGACAAACAGCATTTATTAAATAAACCTGCAATCTCTCAACTACAGCTTTGTTGAATTCTTGAAAGTCAAAATCTCATGGCAGCCCAGGCCCATGGGGGTCTCTGGGGACAAAGTTGGGGGTTTTTGTGTGTGGGCTGGCTTCAGAGAAATGGAGGCTAAGGACCTCAGGCTTCCTCTCTTATTTTGGTTTTAAATATTTTATTGAAGCAATAAAGGCCATCCCATAAATCTGAAGGCAGAACAAAGTGTTTTGAAAACACATAAAATAATATTGTTCTCTAAACCCTGATGTGTCCTTAAAAAAATAAATAAAGGCTTTCTCTCTTAATCCACTCCTCACCACAGTCTGGGCAGCAGGTGGACAGCGGAAGTTTCAGAACTAGAACATGAAACCTCAGTTTCACCTCTGAGCCAAAGAAGCCAAAGAAATGCAAAGCAAGCAATCATATTGGGAGGATCACTGCTGAGGGTCACTGGGCTTGGGTTGCTAGGAGGGGTCCAGAGACACTAAGCTAGAAGAGGTCAGCACACTCAAAACTGTCACAATTGTGCCCTATGTCACAATGCAGTTATGTGTACAATCCAGAGAGCTGGAAGTCTTCTACAGTGAATAAAAACTTTGTCTTGGTCTAAAAACTTGGTCCTTCCCATGCTGAGCCTCTGAGTCAATCTTCCACCAATCTAAACCACATGCCCCTGTCCACCATGGCCCTGCATGCTAGAACATGTGGAAAATGTTTGCTTTCTGGGCTTCCAAACCTTCATCAATCCTCCCTAACCCCTGCTTCTCCACCCCTGGCCTTCTGGGTGACCTCATTCCCCAGAGCCTAGGACATTTAAACTGCTTCCATTTTTTCTCCCTGATTCCAGCCATTTCTAAGGAGAAGGGTCTGATCGATAAATTCACCAAGAGACATAAAGGCCTAATAAAGTTTAATAACTTGCCTCTCCCTAGAGTATTTGCATTTTAACAGGGGACGAGCAGCCAAAGCTAAAGGAATTGGGCTATAATGGTACAATTTCAGGCACCATCAAACAGCTGAGGGAGGCATTTCAGAAGGGAGGGAGGACCTGCCCTGCACCGCTGGGGCAACTGTGCTGGATGGAAGCTGCCTCTTCCAAGGTCAGAGAGGGTAAGAAGGAGACAGAACAAATGGACCAGAGCTCCACACTTCCTAAAGGTTCTTTACCAGCTCACTCCCATGGGCTCATCTTTCCAGAGTGGTTTTCTCCTTCTTAGCCCCCTCCTCCTTGGTTTTTCATCTCTCTTCTGTTTCAGTCTAAGAATGTTGACTATACATAATATGGGACTGGAGAAGCCATCCACACTTCATTGACAGTTTCCCCAATAACAATGATGGTATAAGGGCAGAGAACAAAGATTTTGAAGTCATGCTACCTAGCCAAATAGTATTATCTCCTTTAAAGATGAAAGGAACCTGAGTCAGGTGTTATAGACCTGTTATCTCATCACTCAGGAGAATGAGGGAGGAAGATCAAAGGTTCAGGGCTAGCCTGGGCTACAAAGTTACTTCAAAGTCAGCTAGCAACTTAGAGAGACACTATCTCAAAATAAAACACAAAAAGAAAGCTATAGAGATAGTTTTGTGGTAAAGTGTCTCCCTAGTATATGTGAACCTTAGATTCAATCCCTACTATTTCCGAAAGAAAGAATGAATGGATGAGAGGAAATGAAGAAAAATGAAGGGAAAGGAAGAAAAGGAAAGAGAAAGAAAGAAAGAAAGAAAGAAAGAAAGAAAGAAGGAAAGAAAGAAAGAAGAGAGAGAAAGGACGGAAGGAAGGATGGAAGGAAGAAAAGATTAAATTAAAAGCTATGTGCAAGGTGATATTATAATTGCCTCATAAATGTTTGCAGCTGCTTAATATTAGCATCTATGGACCCCCAGAGCCCATGGCCCAGCAGCAAATAGAAGCATGCAAACAAATAATCCCAAAGCGTTGTGGGATGTTCCAGGCTAACTGTAGAACAAAGTCAAGTTGTGGGAGTAAATTCTGATGAGGGAGTGTCCAAAGACCATCAAGGCCGGTGTCCATGAAACAAAGATTAGTGAACTAATCAGGCAGACTGAAGGACTTGGATGCATGCAGGGATAGGAAAGAGGGCAGGTGAGTGAGGCTGCAATCATCCCATGAACCTGCCCTTGTCTCTCTCTCTCTCTCTCTCTCTCTCTCTCTCTCTCTCTCTCTGCTTGAAATATTGTCCACCAAATGCACTCATATTCAAAGACCTCAGGGCAGTGGCCTCTAGGTTGATGGGGTGAAGAAACTGCCTGCATTTAAAATATCTGCTCTCAAGGAGCATCCTTTTCCCAACCTCTCACCCAGCTTGGACGTTCTCTTCTCACACTTTGTCTTTTCTATCATTTCTGAGCACCTCCTTGTCATGACATTGGGCCAAAGTAAGTATTTTTAAAGTGTGTTCTCGGGGCTGGAGAGATGGCTCAGTGGTTAAGGTGCTTGCATGCAAAACCTAATGACCTGAGTTTGATTCCCCAGTACCCGCATGAAGACAGATATGCAAAGATGTGCAAAGTGGTGCATGCCAGATTTGCAAAGTGGCATATGCATCTGGAGTTTGTTTGCAGTGCCTAGATGTCCTGGCACGCCCATTCTCTCTCTGTCTCTCTATCTGTCTGCCTCTCTCTGTTTGCAAATAAAACTATAAATAAAAATATTTTTTAAAGTGTGTTCTCAGCGTCTTTTTCCACTTGAACTTCTGTTTTGGTTGTTTTTCATCAAAATACTTAACAACTTCAAGGGAGGAGTCATTTAATAATACACATGATAGCAGGTGATCTGTTCCATCGTGGCAGGGAGTGTCTCGGGAGCATCGTAGTTCATGACATGGCAGCCAGGAAGCAGAGAACAGGAAGACAGGAAGGGGCCAGGGACAAGGTATCCTAAAGGATTGACCCCAGTGACACTGCTTCCTCCTAAAGTCCCCGGAGTCTCCCAAAATAGCATCAGCAGCTGGGGACCTAGGCTTTTTAATATGTGAGCCTGCGGGGGACATTTTATGTTCATACTATGATACCTTCCTCCATAGTTGGGGGCAACTTCTAAAAGGGTCTGCCTCCATTCTTCCTAAAGAAAGTGTACCTCTGCTCTGTCATGCTTTGATGAGTCCATGGGAATGGGGTCTCTGGAGCCAGGAGCCAGGCATTGGGTAGTCCGTGTGGTTTTCATAACACAGAAATTATTGCAGGATCTGGTCCAGCCTGTTCTCTGTAAGTGAGCCAGGGGTGTATACAATCCAGAGGAAGGATGAAGAGGTCCCCACGCCTGTGTGCAATGCACCTTCAAATAAATCATCACGTCGTGGACCGTGAGCCAGGGAAGTGGTAAGATGGTTGCTTACACAATCTCATTAGGTCAAGGCCCAGCAAAGGATAGTTGCTGAAGGAATGAGTGAATATTTATGTCCCTCCCTTATAGCCTCTCAAGGTCTGACACAAAGTAGGAATTCAAACACAAGGGGTCACGCACGATACAAATATGTCACTGATATACACCCCAGTGTGACCAACAGAGGATCAGTGATGAGTTTCACACCCTTACCTCGTACTGGAGCCAGTTCTGACTGGGGGAAGCCTCTACCTATCAGGGATCCTACCTAGAATTATTCTTATTGCCATAGACAAGGTTCCTTGGGGAGAATCTTAGTGCCCAGGTTGCTCAAATTCCCAGAATTTCTTCCTTTGTTTTCTGGTTAACATTTTCTGGTTAATCAGCCTCAGTCCAACCATATCAGTTTGGCTGGGATGATTATTGTCACAGGAAGGGTGTGATTGGTGACACTATGCTATGCATCCCCATAGCCCCATGACAGGAATCCCCCTTGATTGCTGTCAGATTATTTTATAACAGGAAGCCTTCTCACTACAGCCAGAAATATTTTCCCCAAATCAAACATGGGTGAGGGGCTGGGAAGATGGTTCAGTGGTTAATGGAGCTTGCTTGCAAAGCTTGCAAGCCTGGAGTTCAAATCCCAAGTCACCCATGTAAGCTAGCCACAAAAAGTGGCATAAGCATCTGGTGTTCATTCTTTTACAGCAGTAAGAGGCTCAGGATGCATCCCCACCCCACCCCCACCCCCAATACACACACAAATTAATTAATTTTAAAGCAACATGGGCTTGACCCTGTCTATGCTGATACCAGCTCCTCCAACAACTTCACCTGGCAGAACCATAGCTATCATCTCTGAGGTCTTGTGGTCTTGATGTGTCTCTAGATTCATCCTTACAGATACTGCTTGCAGACCTCCTCCACGACTCACAGTGTCAACCCTATATAACCCTAACTAGAGCCCTGAGAAGCTCACTCCACACCTGCCTGCATTTGGGCACACCAGATGGTGTCAACTGTCCCTTAGCCAGGTTTAGAGAAGGTAAGGAGAATCCTGGGAGATGTGAGCCTCCCCCTCCCTCTTCACCCCAAGGATCAGTGACAGCCTCTCAGAAGGGAGCAGTAATGGAGTTTTTATTACTTCCGCTTCATCGAATTTGATCCTAAAGCCAAGAGGTTATTGTCGAGAGTTTTTTCCAGGTCAATGCTAATTAACTTTATTAATGCATTTTGGGGGATCAGGGAAAACAATAGAACTGCATTCTTCTCATATTTATCTGACCCTTTCCATCAAGTAGCACTGGACTTGGTAAGTCTATTTGGAAGCTAGAGCCAGGGGTAATGAACTTTCTGCATGGTCCAGAAAATTGGGAGTGAAACCCACAGGTGCAGGAGAAGGCTCTCTCCCGAGGAAAGGAAGGAGGAAGAGGAGAAAGCAGTTCAGAAAAGGTAAAGGCAAAAACCCTTGTGTGGGGCAGAGTCATGTGTCCAAAGGAGGCCCAAGCAAGAGGCCCAAGTTCAAATTCCACCTTTACCTCATACATGTATGCTATCTATGCCTTTGGCCAGTCACTGGGTATTTTAGGTTTTATTGTTGTTGTTGTTGTTGTTTTTGTGTTACTGACGATCGAAGCCAGCTAGAGAAATGCATTACCACTGAGCTATATCCCAGAATTGAGTTGTAATTTCTTCCCCCATAAAATTCTTGCTTAGAATTGTTGTTAGAAGGATAAATATTCATGAGGGTGCCAAAATACATCTATAGTATATAACTGTGTTAAGCAAGTTCCTAACATATGTTAGCTGAATTTTAATAGGACCACTATGTCTGAGATGCAGGTTTTTAAGGTTCATTCATTTTTTCTTTAAATAAACATGTGTTTAGGAACTGACAATTTGGCATAGGTAAGAAGCACATAGATATTAATAGGTCCCTTTTCTCAGGACACTATTAAGTACTGCCCCAGACTAACCTCATAACTACTTCTTACCTGAAATTGTCATCGGACTTGACTAATTTATTGTTACCTCCCTGACTTTGGATGGATGTAGGGCATGGCCCTTATCTGACCTTATTTGGTGTCCCTGCTTTGAGTCTCTCTGAGCATGAGAAATCTCTTCAATAATGGACAATTTGCTTTCTACTCACTCCAGTTCAAGGATACTGGGGAGACAGAGACTCTGACGAAGGGGCTCAGGTGATCTTTCTAGAAAATGATGCATATCCCTCTAAAATGACTCCCGATGAATTGGCCATTTCCATCAGTGTTAATCCAGGAATCAGGAAAGGTCAGGAGTAATCTTGCTGCTTCCATAAAAACAGGAGGATAGAGGGACAGAGGCCAACTCAAGAGAGAATCATCCTATCCTTTCTCATGAATAAAGACTGATATCAAAGTCATATACACATTGTACTTTTGCTTAGCAGGGGCACTGCCCCAACCAAAAATTACTATTTTTGAAATATATTTTATTTATTTGAGGGAAGGAGGGAGAGAGAGAGAGAAAGAGAAAGAGAGAGAATGAGCATGCTAAGGCCTCCAGCCACTACATACGAACTCCAGACAAATGTGCATCTGGCTTTATGCAGGTACTGGGGAATCAAACCAGGTCCTTAGGCTTTGAAGGCAAGCACCTTAACCGCTTAGCAATCTCTGCAGCCCTCCAAACTGCTACTTTTTAAAGCTAAGGTTCAGTTATGTTTGAAGAGAATTAAGCTACATGGGTTCAAGAGTCTTGGAGCTTCCCGTAGGGCAGGCTTGATATACTTCTTGGAGTAATGACCTAGGAGATATTTGTGAGAGTCACCAACACTCAAGCACAGGAAAGCCTAACAGCATCCCCTTTCTTGAGCAAAGGGATGGTGAGGGTCTTTAGAGAATAGGACAAATGGGTACCTTGGAAGTACTGAGCCAAGGACAGAGTGCAGCTCAGTCAAAGAGAACATCAATGTGGGCTTCTGTAATAAACAGACTGCAAGACGTCTTTCAGGGTGATTGAAGGAAGTACAGCATTCCAGAGGTAACAGGACAGTCATTTCAGTTCAGGACATTCTCAGTAACATACACAATGGCTTTGCTTTCTCTCCTACCTATACCCAACTCTTACAAACAAGCACTAGATTCCTCCTGGAAAGTACTCCAACTCCACATTCAGTGCCTTGGTGTGAGGATGAGAGTGAGGCCAACACAGAAACACATCACTGCAGCTGCTGCACACAGGGAGATCTCAGCTAGGAAACCTCCATCAGAGGGCTCTGCCATATTGTTATTCCCAGGTTTGATTTTTTTTGTTGGACAAAAACATAAATAATAAAACAGTAATAAAAAATACCATTACAGTCTGCCTGTTAACATAGGATAAGTCATTCCAATGATTCCTCTTCCATTTCCCAAGTGGCCCCATAGATCACAGAACAGACTGTATGTCCTTGGCTGTGATGTGGAGCATTTGTGCAGGGAGGACTCAGAAGCTAACTGATTCTCCACATTAGCACACCGGCCTATGGTCGAACAACATGGCTTCAAGTCCCTCTTCCACATCTACCTGACCCAAACTTAGGCAATTGATCCTTTAGAGAGGAGACATGAGTGGGGAAGTGGGCTTGTCTTGCTGGACTCTGCAAAGATTCAGTAGAGGTGCCCCTTGTATATTATACAAAGAAATGTCCCAATCTTTCCTCTGCACCTCTGAGCATGATTACTATTGGTCTAGGGTCCTTTGCTTGATCTCAACAGCTCTCCTTTTAAGTGAGGCTATCTAGCCATCCATTTCTCTAAATGAACGTGATTAAAGCTTAGTTATTTTTAATTCAGACCAAAAAAATTAAGGACACCCGAGGGTGTTTAAGAATCTAACAAAAAGATGAAAGAACTCTGATGTCCCATGAATATCAATAATAATCCCTAATATTTGTATTGGAACCTTTATTTTTAATGCAATTTCTCTTACAGTAGGTACTCAAGATCCATGGCGACAGGAAACACCAGAGTTGCCAAGGCTGCAGTGCTGCAGAGGTGACTACACCCTACCAGTCCACCGAAGTGTCTAGAATCTACCACATGCCATCAGGTCTGACAGAGTGATTCCCATTCCTATGGCAAGCTGATGGCTACACTGGTCAGCCATGATCAGAGCACATACTCAGTGACAAGCCAAACCTGGTAACTTCACTGCCACCTTCCTCCAGTCGTGGCTTGGGACTGGTGAGGAAACTCACCAAAAAGTCCACAAGGACCTTTAGACATGTATCACCCAGGACATGCTGGTTTCAGACACCTGCCTGCTTCTTGGTAACTTTCATCATGTAGCTGGCTGAGTTCTTCCTGAAATTCTTTAACTCTCAGCAGTTGTGGTGGCTCCTGCCTTTAATCCTAGCAGGAGGAAGGTTGAAGAAAGAGAATCACTGTGAGTTTAAGGCCAACCTAGGCTAGAGAATAAGTTCTAGCTTGATCAGGCTACAGTGAGACTCTGCCTCAAAATGCAAACATAAATAAATTCTGCAACTCCCATCCTGCCACACACAAACACACACACACACACGCACGCACGCACGCACGCACGCACGCACGCACACACACATATTTTGGTTTCTGTGTCTTTAATTAATTTTAAAAATATTTTAATTTATTTATTTATTTGCAAGGAGAGAGAGTGAAAGAGAAAGAAAGAAAGAGAGAGAGAGAGAGAGGGAGAGAGAACACATGCCAGGGCCTCTAGCCACTGTAAACAAACTCCAGATGCATGCACCACTTTGTGCATCCAACTCTACGTAGGTACTGGGGAATTGAACCTGGGTCGTCACACTTTGCAGGCAAGTACCTTAGCTGCCGAGCCATCTCTTCAGTCCATGTTTCTGTGTCTTTGAGTTGTGTTCTTAGAGCTCAGATTACTTGGTGAAGAATATGATGGAGGCTTTGATGAACTATATCAGTAGATTTTACTCTCTGGCAATACATGAAGAATATCTGCTATGTGTCTCACTGCCAGTGCTGAGAAACATTTGTGGATGAGGAATGATGATGCAAAGTGAAGAATCTCAGTGTGTCAGCAGGCAGGACACCTTGCTGTAGGCTTCTGTAACCAGAGACGAAATGTCTTCTGGCATTGAAGGTCAACACGTCCCAATGGGAGGCATTTTACTAGACCAATGCTGTTACAAATGATTGTGACTTGGTAAGACCCAGAGGGTTGGCTAATCTTCATTGCCAACTTACTCAGATTGAGAATTGCCTTGAGTAAGACACATGGGCATGGTTGCCAGGGCCTTTCCAGAGGGGACTAATTGAGTGAAGAAAACTCCCCCCAACTCTAGGCTGGACCATCCTTGGGCTGACAACCCGAAACAATCAAAAGGGGGGAAGGAGAAAGCAAGCTGAGGATGAACATTCTCCTTTCTGTGCTTCCTGGCCCACCTAGATGTGAGCAAGCTGCCTCCTACCCCTGCTGCCAAGCCCCCACCCCCACTGTGACAGACTTCCCCCTCAAACTCTCAGCCCAAAGAAATCCTTCCCCCCTTAAGCTGCTTCCATAAATATTTGGTCCCAGCAATGAGAAAAGTAACTGCTATACCCAGGTCATAGTTGGAGAACTTCATAATTCTCTGTTCTCCTCACTGAGGCAGTTGAGGTGCTTCTGTTCCTTTCAAGGTTCTCTTCGTTTTGCAAACTCAGGACCTATTTAATGCAGAAAACCCTTGATCAACCAGAAATGGAGAGGCATGTTTTCTGAACATTACATTTCTGACTAATTGCGCATTTGTTTTATTGTTTAATAGATATGGATAAAGTCCTTGAGCCATGCCAGGAACTATGCTGATCTTGTGCAAATATTAACTCACTTCAGCCTCCTAGAAGACCCATGTTTAGTTCCTCAAGGTCAAGGTCACACAGCTAGGATCATGTGCAGCTTCTGCAAGTCAAAATGGATATTCCAGCCCGATGGCCCATGTGCTTAACAGCCTCACTAGGCTTTACCTAATGCACACTTTGTTTTAGTATAAAACATTGTTATTGAAAAGCTTTAAAATTTTTATATGCACTTCGGCTAGTGAAGTGAAGAGAATAGAATTTCCCTGGAGCGGTTGGAGAATCCCCAAGAATCCTGACAACTGTGACAAGTCCTGTTCTCCATGTAGATGGAGACCAGGCATTAGCCACCAACAGGGTCAGGAACTTGAGGCGTGAGCTGCTCCCTTGTACACACCCCAAAATGATGTTTGTTCCCTTCCACTTTCTACTAAATTGCAGCTATAAATGTGCTTTTGAGAAGAGTCAGCGGTTTTAGAGACAACCACATATCCCCAAACCCTTGCTCAGAACTTACTAGTCTTTTACAAAGAGAAGGTGGAACTTGTCACCACGTAGATCAGAGGCTGACCAATGTTTCCTGTACAGGGCTAGATCTCTTGATCTCTTGTCGAAGTAAGGGTAATGAAGGCACATATTTATAGAATGGGGACTAAAATGAATATGTTCTTGACCAAAAAAAAAATCATAATATATAATTAAAGTAATTAATCTGAGTGAAAATTTCTTAAGTATACATCTGTAGTTGGAAAATTGAATTATTTTAGGTGGTGCTTGAAGATCTCTGAATTGGGGTCAAAGTTTGTTTTCCCTGTCATCAAATCAATTGCAAATACTCGCCTGTAAAATAGATTCTTGCTTCACCTGCTGCACACAATTAGGTCCTAGGTCAAGTGTCAGTCAGCTGTGGCTTGCTGGTACCTGAGCCAAACCAGTTTCTTTCCCTTTTCTTGAAGTAAGCTAATCCATCTAGATAAATGTTACCATGTGTGTGCATGTGCCTCTCTGTGTGTTTTTGGGAGGGTTTGGTTTAAGCACATATATGTACTCATGAGGTACCCCATGTGCTCACCTGTGGCAGCTCACCTGTGGCAGAGTATGTTTGCCTGCATGGTTAGAGGGGAATACTGGGTTTTCCTCTCCATCTCTCTTCTGCCAAAAATCTCTTTCTGATATGGGCTTGCCGTTTTTATGAGCCCCATCAAATCTCTGATCTGTTTCCTATGGGACTTGGGTTACAGATGTGGATGGCCTTGCCCAGCTGTTTATGTAGTCCCCAAAGAAGGGACTCAAGTTGTTTCTCAGGCCCTTGTTCTTGATGGGAAGTACTCTTACCTGCCGAGCCATTTATCCAGCCCCAAATGTTATCCTTGTGAGTGTAGCATGGCTTCAGAAGCATTCTAAGACATATCTCAGGCAAGGCCCGTATGTGGCTTCAACACTCCATGATATAAGAAGCAGCAGGTGTGTTAAGTATCTGGCTCAGATTGTATCTTCTAGAAAGGGGAAATGGATGTGTTCTCTGTGTTTTTATAACCCTACCAGGCTGATGGCAAGATGGTAGAAAGCCATTCAGAATGGGGGAGCACTGAAAACATCTATTGAGAAAGTACCTGTGTATATAAAGAACTCTTAACACTCAATAATATGAAAAAAATAGCCCACCTTACAAAGTGGGCCAAAAGCCTAGGGAAATGGCTCAGTGGATAATGTGCTCACTGCCCAAGAAAGATGACCTGGGTTCAGGTCCCCATCACCCCTATGCCAGCACTGGGGAGGTGAAGGCAGGATGATCTCTAGGGATTAATGACTAGCTAGTCTGGCCAATTGGCAAGCTCTGGGTTCAGTGAGAGAGAGCATGTCTCAAAAAATAAGGTGGAGACATAAATGAGATAGACACCCAACATCATCTGGCCTCCTACTGAAAGCACACGTATGTATGTACATGTGCACGTGCACACACCTGTGTGCCCACATGGATACAAATAAGCGTTCTTGAACACACACACTAATGCACACAACACAACACACATGCAAAAACTGCGCAAAAGGTTTCAACAGACACTTTACCAGTGAACATATATAGATGATAGAGGAGCCCTTGAAAATGTGCCTGCTATCATAGTTGTTAGGAAAATATAAGTCAAAACCTCAATGAGATCCTGCTACACACCGGTTAGAATAGCTAATCTCACCAGCAAACACAGAAACTGCTGATACCTAATGTTGAGCATACAGAGACTGGACGCTCTCATGTTTTGCTGGGGAAAAAAAATGATACAGTCACTGTGGAAAGGAGCTTGACAGATTCTTATAAAGTTAAACAAACACTTACCATACGATTCAGAAAATACCCTAGCTATTTACACAAGAGAAATGAGAACCTATGTTTACACGAAAGTTTATACATTATAGCTAAAGTGGTTTTATTCATAAATGCCCGAAACTAGAAGCAACCCAAATCCATCAGCCAGTGAATGGATAAAGTATGAATGATGTATCCATCTAGCAAAACAGAACTCAGCAATGAAAATGAACAAATTATTGCTCCGTGGAATGACAAAGATGAAATGTAAATTCGTTCTGCTAAGTGAAAGAAGCCAGACTCAAGAAGCTGAATACGGTGCTTTCTGAAAAAGGCAAAATGATAGGGCCAGTGGTTTCCAGTAGCTGGAGTGGGAGTGGGGACTAATCATAAATGGAGGCAAGAATGTTCTAGATCTTGACTGTGGGGTGACTATATGCATTTGTACAAACTCATAGAACTGAACATACAAAAAGAATGAATACCCAGTACATGTAAGTTTGCCTTTTATCAACTTGACTATGAATGAAACAGAAATTATCAAGTCATGAAGGTACCTCATGAGCCTGTACTACATGCCCTAGTCTATGCCAGGCTTTGTCAGGAATGGTGGAAGGGCCACTGGGTCATGTCTCTTAGATATATAAACCACCATTCCACACTTTTTAGAAGCTCATTTTTTTTAATTTATTAAGTAGAAACTTTGTATAAACAAATCTTGCCATGGTACCACCATTTCCTTTTTTTCTGCCCCCTGGGCCCTCCTCAGTGGGATTGCTGGCATGCACCATGGGGTTGTGGGCTATGAGTTGTTTGAGCAGCAGTCAGTCATGGTGGGGAAGGGGAATGCCTCTCGATATGCCCACCCACATTGGCTCTTATATCTTTCTGCTTTCTTTCCTGTCACATTAGCTTTCTGTAAGAATGTGGGTTACATGGAAGAGACATACATATTCCTGTATCTGCTCCAGTCAGAGATCTTGTGTGCTAAGAAAGGGAACCAGCTTACAGATGTCTGGTCAGATGACCCATGATGCTGTTTATTGCTAGTGTAATCAAGGTAAACAGAAGAACGTCAGCACACAAAGTTAAGGACAGCACAAGACCTTTTTTTTTTCTGCATAGGCCAAATTTAATCAGAAGACCCCAGTTTATATTTAAGTTATGTTTAAATAATGACTTGGAATTATCTGAATGAAGGGCAATAACCATTGATGTTTCCAATTTTATTTCACCCTGAGAACCAAGGAGAACCAGCAGAGCTTCTTCTCTGTGACTGGCAAACATTTGAACAGAGGGCTTGCTAGGGCAGGGTTGACCAAAAACAGCCATGAGGACCCTCACCTGTGATGGCCGGTCTTCACTGTCAATTTGCATCTAGAGTCACCTAGAAGATTGAGAAGCACCTCTGAGTGTCTGAGAATGTGCTTCAGGGAGAATTAACCAAAGGGGAAGGACCAATCATGAACGTGGATGCTAGTGCCATCATGAGACAGGGTCTCTGCCAGAACAAAGGAGAAAGTGAGATAAGCACTTGCAATCCCCCACTTCCGGTTCCTGACCTGTCATGCCAAGATGGATTGGCACCTCTGAAACTGTGAGCTAAATTAATAATTCCTCCCTTAAGTTTTCTCTGTCATACTAATCTGATCATGGCAATGATAAAACTGACCAATATACCACCTATCTCAAGAAAGCTAAGGAAACCGTTCAGAGCTTAGATTTTGGGGCTTTGCTTAGTTTTAGATTCAGAGGATGTTCTGTTGACTTTTCATGGAAACCCTTTGAAGGAGCAAGTGAAAAGTCCATGATGGAGAAGGATTTCCCAGAATGAGTTTTCAAGACACAGCCTAGGCCTGAAGTCATCATGAACTCAGGCGTGTATGCAGCTGAGTTCACATCTTACCTCTGCCTCTTACCACCCATGCCATCACAGGCCCACTCAAAAAAAAAAAAATCCTTCCTCCAAATATCTCTGAACCTTGGTCTCAGTCTCCATAGCTCCTATCTCCTGTGATTGAGGGGCTAGGGAGATAGCTCAGTTGGAAAAGTCATGGCCCAACAACCTTGATTTGATTGCCAGAACCTATATAAAAAATCAAATATGCCACAAGGACTAATACAGACAGCCCACAGAGGAGGATATACAACTGATCAGGGATGGGGAGGGGGGGAATTGGGGAATTCGGGATAACAACGCATGGTTTGCCCACTAAATAATGTAACACATTATGGACAATAAATATATATTAAAAAAAATCAAATATAAAACATTTTTCATGGTGACATGTGCTTGTAATCCTAACGCCTGGAAGGCAGAGACATGAAGACTTTTGGAACTCACTGGCCACTAGTTTTGCTTATTTGTTGAGCTCTAAGCCAATGAGAGACCCTGTCTCAAAAAATAAACAAAGTAGTAAACAACACCTAGGAAAATTCACCCAAGTACACTTGCATGCACTTCTGAGAAGTTGAACATTCCTGTGAATAAATGCTCTGAACCCTCTCAAAGTTTCTACCTGGGTTTCAGGGACCACAAAGTCCCTCGTGGAGGCTGGACATCACTGTGCTCAAAATAAGCACACAGTGATGGCACATTAATGACGAGAGAGGCCAACATGATCTCCAGAGCTCTACTTCAGAATTAGGGGAGACTCTTTGTAATAAGTAAAGAATTATAATTCCAGCCAGCAACCAGTCCCATATACAGCTAATTTTGGTGCCGGTACATTTGACCTCATCTGTGTCCACCCTCCAACCTGTCACCATGCTCAGAACCCAATGTCTCTTTTCCACCTTGGATCTACACCTCCGCTCAACTACATGACTTCCTCCCATCCCTTCCACTGAGTCCCACTGAAACTTCAGTTCTGGCGCTGTAGTTGGGGCTCAGAAAATATCTTTCTGTAAACATCCTGCCCTGCTAGACTCCTAGACTACTTAGCACCACTGCATTCTCCCCTCATGCTGGTGTGCACCACGTATCACCTCTTTAGGAGCTGTGTTGGGGATGCAGGAGGCGTGACCATTGCTGACCTTGACTATCAGTCATCTTTCCAGATTGGGGAATGTGTGATACACATGGAAGATGCCTTGAATTGGGTCTTCTTTCTCCCCAAAGCCACTGTTCCATTCTTTCTCTCTACGCCAATGTCCAACCTCTACAAAGAGTTCATTCAAAGCCTGCCTCTTATTGTACATTTTCCATTCACACATCACCCCACTCAGTTTTTTTTTTTTT
>PVHP010013539.1:0-42295 GCA_004024765.1 Zapus hudsonius
ATTCAATCAACACAGGATAAGCCAGGGTGACAGAAACCAACAATTTTCGACACAAAGACCCCTAAGCTCACAACATTAAAGCAGCCTTGATACTCACCCACCATGACTCAGGGAACTGAGCGGAAGAGGGGGCAGGAAGATTGTGAGAGCCATGGTGGGGGAGACTATCCAGAGGCATGGCACCCCTCAGTAACAACACACTTGGGCCAGGAGGACCCGGCTGAGTACTAGGCTATCCATGGTCCCCTGCCACAAGGACTGATCCAGACGGCCCACGGAGGAGGATATCCAGCTGATTGGGGATGGGGAGGCATTGGGGAATTGGGGAAAACAACTCATTGTTTGCCCACTAAATAATGTAATTCATTATGGACAATAAATATATACATGTGTGTATATATATGTATATATATGTATATATATGCATATATATATATAATCCCAGCCGGGCGTGGTTGCGCACGCCTTTAATCCCAGCACTTGGGAGGAAGAGGTAGGAGGATCACCGTGAGTTCGAGGCCACCCTGAGACTACATAGTGAATTCTAGGTCAGCCTGGGCTAGAGTGAGACCCTACCTCGAAAAAAAAAAATCCCTTGTAGCATAGTATTTGTTTCATTTTATGCATTATAGCATTGTCTACAGTGTCTTTTTCAATAAGTTTACTCGTAAATTCAATATACTGTATTCTTAGGAGGAATAAAGAAAGCTAATTTATTTGTAAGAATCACATTTTAACATTCTTGTACTGAGCAAATGGCAAAAGCCAACTAAGCTGTACACATA
Organism: Zapus hudsonius; assembly: GCA_004024765.1. Taxonomy (NCBI): domain Eukaryota; kingdom Metazoa; phylum Chordata; class Mammalia; order Rodentia; family Dipodidae; genus Zapus; species Zapus hudsonius. The sequence continues at coordinate 786 of PVHP010013539.1, forward strand.
TGATAGGTCTTCCAAAAACACCCAAAGATTAAATATGGTACATTTCATTTCTCATTAAAATTAATTGCAATATTTTAGTTCATCTGTAAAGTTCATTTGGAGATAGCTCAATTCATTAGTCTTAGTGATTTTTCTTCTACTATTAATCATAAAATGCTATATATACATACTGAAAAAATATAGAGTGATAATTGCTTTAAAAGCTATATAGAAGAATATAGATATGTAGGTGAAATAAAAGCTGTGAGTTGATCATTGCTGAAGCTAGATCATGGAGTATTTAAGTTCATTATAATTATCACAGGTGGTTTATAAAGTATTTGACTGGGGAAGTTTCAAAATGAATCCCACCACTTGGCAACTACCATGCCAGCTATTATCAGATGCAGGACAAGAACAAAATTAGCTTCTTCAAGTCTACAGAATTAAAATTTCAATTCTTGAGGAAGGATATATTTTTCCATAGTGTTTTTTAATATCAGCTCTCTTTATACCCTTTTCTTCATATATACTTTCACTTTTCTAGCTACCAAACATAATTATGCCTCCTAGTTGTGGATTTTCCCTGTCTATAAACACTACACATTAATTTATACCCACTATAGTTAATGGGAGAATATGCCCTTTTTCATGTCCACCAACATTTCAAAAGCATATTTATAATTAATTGAACTGTATGGTTTAAATAATTAAATGAGTAGAATGACAAGATTAATTTTATGTCTCTTTTGAAAATAAGTCTCACTGGTCTATCATTCTAGTTTCTTGCATGGGAAAATCAACTTATAATACAATTAACATATAGTCTATAGTATTTCAGTATATCAAGTTTTCTAGAATGGTCTGAATTTTATTATACTTTTGTCAATATTCATGACAGCTATGAACATTCCTTCCTCTCCTCTTCCTTCCTGTCTCAGACCTGGGCAGGTATCTCACAGTAAGCTTGATCGAGGCCTACAGTAGCCAGTGTTTTTTCCTATACCCTAAGAATACTGTTGTGCCCCTGTGGTAGATGACTGCAGGGACAGCATTTCTGAAATAAAGTGGAAGACATGTTTGGACTGTGTGTTCAGAGGTTCAGCCCATGCTGGTTTGGCCCAGTTGCTACAGGGCTAAAAGTAAGGTGTTCATGGCAGAAGCACGATGCACAAGAAAGCATCTCCTCTGGTGGTGGCCAGGAAGCAAACAGAGAGTAGAAGGATTTGGGCTCCCAATATCACTTTCAAGAGCATATCTGCAATGACCTATTTCCTATAACTAGGCCCCATCTGCTAAAAGTTTCTATCACTTCTCAATAATGGAACAGTCTTCAGCTCATGAGCCATCAGAGGATTTGTCTAGTCCAAAATTAACAGCCCCTATGAAACAGTGAAACAAGTGTAATGCAGCATATAGAACACTCTGGAAGCATTTTAACTCATGTAGTCTTATAGTTAAAACTTCTTATCAAGACCAGCTATGTCTTTGGCTTATCCCTAGGACTCCCTATATAGAAATCTAATCTATACAGATAAATCTACTATAAACCATAGGTTTATATAGGTTCAGATAGGATCTGAAGAGTGAAGCATAGAATAATAACAGACTGAGAAGGAAGAAAATGCTTGAGAGTGGAATGTGTAGCAGAGGAAAAAGGGAGAAGAGGGTGTAAGTGAAGAAAATGATAATGAAAATGCAACATTAGGAAGGAACAGAGTAGAGGAGAAGAAAGGTTGGCTTAGTGAACTGGTCTCCTTGTCTTATTACTTCCCATGTTATTAGCATATTTCCCTGCAGCATACCACAGTAAAATTTCATAAAGTATGACTTTGAACCCAAGCCCTCCTGTGTTCCTCTGTAACTTCACAGAACTGAAAAACATAGTTGGCTGCCCTCTTCCATAATTTCTCCCATTTCTCAAGGACAGAACTATTGAAAGAGCTGAAAGAACACAGAATTGACAGGAGAATAAAAACTAGAAAAATTATATCACATTAATAACTGTTACATGAATGGATGCTAAAATTAGTGACCAAAAGTATGATTCAAAGCAGAATATCTCCTCTTAGATGTTTGTCAGTTACTAAGGGGAAATGTGGCAGTTATCACTTGAAGTAATTGAATTTAGCATTGCCAGTGATAAGACAGAACAACCCATATATCCTTTTGCCAGTCAGCTCACACTGCTGGCATGAACCTCCAAACCAGGCACAGTTTATGGGAGAAACGGGATTTGAAGCTTACAGATCCAAGCAGAAAGCAAAACCATCACCAGCACCTCCAAAAGCAAGCACACTCATGCAGCCAAACAGCGGGGAACTCCAGGCAGAGCTCAGACTACTCTTAGCATACCTTAGTCTGGAATTCCAGATCCACCCCCAGTAACTCCTTAGTGCTGTACCCAAGGATCCGCCCACAATGACACCTCCTCCAGCTAGGTGGCTGGAGACAAGATTTTAATAAAACTCCTGAATCTATTGGTGGTCATCCATTTAAACTATCATACCTTTAATGTGAGGCACTAGGAAGGAGAGTAACTTCTACATCACTTCTGTGATATTACCACTGCATCACCTCAAGTTTAATCACAAGACAACTTCAGGTAGAGTCAAATTGAGAGACTATATTGTAAGACAACTGGCCTGGACTCAACGTCAACATCAACAAAGGAAGACTAAGATGCACAAAGGAGTGGAAGGGACCTGCCACCTCGATGTGAAGTGACATGCTGGATTGGATTTGGGCACAGAAAATGGTATTGATAAGAAAGCTGGCAAATTTTTAATAAGGCTTACAGATTAGTCCATAGTTAATATCACCGTTAACATTCTGGTAGAAGTTTGAATAACTAAATGAAACCTATATCAGAATAATTTAAATTATATTTCAGAATTTTGGTGAGTCTAAAATTATTTGCAAAACCATTTTTGTGGTATTAAGGATTGAACTAGGGCCTCATGCATGCCAGGCTAGCACTGTTCTGTAGATTAGAGGGACAATGTGGGAGAAGAGGGAATAATTTAGTTCCGGAATGGTGACACAAACTAAATTTGTAACTGAGCCAAGCGACCTCACAGAGCAAGCTCTGGAGAATTGCACAGCTGAAAAGGGAGCTTGCCTTTTTATTAGGGAAGGTACCTCTTATTTACTGTTAAGGTTATAAGTGAATTTTTCAAGTAGTAGGTAACTCATTAAGGAAGAGCACATCTGGGGAAAGAGCAGGGAAAAGTTAAGTTGTTGATTCCATGCGTGGAGGTGGCAGATTGTGACTAAGCAGAGCAGCAGAGAATATATAACCACAGCATATATAAGAGGAATGAAATATTTACTGTTGGGGATTAGCACTTTCTGTGGTGGTTTATATATATAAATAGTCCCATAGCCTCAGGTATTTTTGATTATGTTTTGGTTGAGCTTCCTACTTATGTCTCTAAAGGAGTTGTGTCACCAGGGGCAGGCCTTGGAATGGAGTCCAGCCCTAAGGTGTGTTCTGAGCCAGCTTGTGCTCTGGCTGGTCATTCTGTCTCTCTGCCGTGGATGTGTGATGAAGTGAGCCAGCTTCCTCTGCCACGATGAAACTTCCCCTGGAATCTGTAAACCTGAAATAAACCCTTTCTAAAAGCTGCTTCTGGCTTGGGCAACAAAAAGGGATACCTGCCAGCAAGTTCAAAAGTTCAACTTTGAACCCCAACACTATACCATGAGCTATTAATTAGTTTGAGATGGGGTTCCACTAAGTTGCCCTGTCTGGCCAGGAATTTATGTGGTTAGAGCCTTCCTTGAACCTGTAGCTCTCCCATCTCCATGTCCCAGATAATTTCAAAATCTTTAAAACTCTTTTAAAAAATTGCCCCCTATAACAGATACCTAGAGGAAAGCTATGTTGCCATCACAAGTAGTTTCAGAAGCATTACTCTGGAGTATTGGATAAGAAGTGGAAAACTAAGAAATGACAAGGTGTAAAATTAGGTTAAAAGTCTGATTTGAGACAGAGATTTCTTTCTTGTCTCATCACCAACCATTAAAATTACTGCATGTGGCCGGACATGGTGGCACATGCTTTTAATCCCAGCACTTGGGAGGTAGAGGTAGGAAGAGCACCATGAATTTGAGGCCAGCTTTGGACTACAGAGTGAGTGCCAGGTCAGCCTGGACTAGAGTGATACCCTACTTTGTGAAAAAAAAAATTGCTGCTTATCAATGATGAAATATGGCAACTATGAAACTATGGAGCTATGCCATTACATCATAAACTAGTGATCTACAGATCTTTTACCTATTCCATAATAATACATAAAGAATATCAATGAAGAAAACTTGATGATAAAATGATAATGATTTATCAAAGCAATTTCCTTCTAAATAATCATTAATGTTTTGTAAAGGTACCACCTTATCTGACGAGTGAAGAAGATAGAGGACATCAGAATATGTAAATCCTTCCTTCTGTTGTAGTTCTGTCATTAACAGGTTATTCCCCAGGACGATGCATGCCAAAGAAAATGCCACTTCAACCTAAATATATGGTTTTCAGAAATTATTTTTCACTCATGCATTAGCAAAGAGCATGTTTAATTATACAAACATGTAGAGAGGATGTATTGTGGAAAAGTAACTAAAATTTCCTAGAGCATAGTCTGTTCCAATTCTCTGACTAATATTTATAGACTAGCACAACTTCTGAAGAAATACCCCTCATCATTTTTAACACTTTCTCTCAGTGAGCAAGGACAACCTTAGGATCTCCATTTGAGGGTACCAGGGGACACCATTGAGGCCAGCAGAAGTACTGCCCTACTCCTAAGGGCATAGTTGTATCCATTCCACATCTCATGGTAATTTTAAAATGTTTTTTGGCATGGTTTAAAAGCTATTGTAAGTTTCTACTGACCATTAAACTATCAGACTTTAAGGGGATGCCTAATAATTTAAACAAAGTTTTTAAAAGTAGAATCAAGGAATATACTTTTTCCTCTAGGTTTTGGAACATTTAATGTACATTCTAAATTCAATTAGGAATATGAACCTTGTACTTTATTGGGACTAAATAGACTATTGATCCAACACTGCATTTCTATGGAAAGTGTTATGAATTTGAAAATCATGAATACTGAATTATTGTGAAATATTTGGCCATTTTAGAATCTTATTTTGAAGAAAATGATTGAAAATATATGATTTATTTTACTAAGTTTTAAAACACATTGAATATATATATTGAAATACAGATAGATGAAACTTAAGGAAACAAATTTTCCATGAAATTGCACATTCTAAAGAAAAATATATTTAATTTGCATTTTCCATAGTCTCATGAAATTTATTTATACTTTAAAAGCCAGTGTAATTTTTATTTATAATTCAAGCAAACAATATTGCTAGCCTATGCTTTTTTCCTTCATCTCTCTATTCACTCTTTTTTGCATATTGTGAGTGGGGGCAAGTATCTATGCCAATGTGTTTGGAGAACAAAGGACAAGCTCAGGTGTCATTCCTAGGTATGCCACCAACTACTTCGTAATGCAGGGCCTCTCATTGGCCTGAAGCTCACCAATTAGACTAGACTGGCTGGCCAGTGGGCCCCAGGGGTTCTCTGGGCTCTGCCTCCCCAGCATTGGAATATAAGTACTAGCCCCCATACCTGGCATCATACTTTGGTACTGTGACCAAACTCAGGTCCTGATTGTTACAAGGCAAGCAGTTTACTGACTGAGATATCGCCTTAGCCTATCCAACGCATAATAAAATCATCCTTTTAATATATTAAAAGGCTATAGAATTTATGGTATCTTTTATGATAACATACGGGAAAATAAAAAAGCTACTTATTAACACATTATTCTATATTATTTCCATTTCATCTTCAACAGAACTTCTACCAAAATTTTGGGGAAGACCATATTTTTTGAAATTATTTTCTGCTTGGCCAACTATAGATTTTCTGAATTTCTATGGCCTTGTTAAAAGGATTTACATAGGTAATAAGTCATTTTGTTAAGGGCATTTTACTAGAAGCACATGGGAAGAGTCAATATCTCTTCAAGAACTTATAGTAAATCCTCATAATGTTTGACTCTGAGAAAGCTGTGGCTGGCAGACAGCCCAGGGTACTTTGATGATACATATAGACCCAGTGCCCACTTGTATTTGAGAAATATGCCATGTGAGTGGTCACACAATCCTCAAAATTTCCAACCAGTTTTAAAACCAGTATCTGACAACATCTGAAAGATAACATATGAATAATAAACTTTTAAGAAAAATGTCTTTAACGTATAAGGACCTAAGACTTTCTTGTCATATTTGAAAAAAATCATATTTTAATAGTGTTCATCACCATGATCTTATAGTTAGTTTGTGGTAGTCTTTTCTATTTAAAAGTTTTAGGGTGTTATTTAAAAGTTAAAATTTTTATGCTTATAAATTTGCATCTTCCAAGAGAGAAATTATTCTTTTTGTTTTTGAGGCTAGGGTCTCACTACAAGACCAGGGTGACCTGGAACTCATTTTGTGGCTCAGGCTGGCCTTGAACCTATGGCAATTCTTCTACCACAGCCTTCTAAATGCTAAAATTGTAAGTAAGCATTAACCACACCTCACCAAATTATTCTTCAAAGTGCTATTTATGTTAATTTTTACTATGTTAGAAAAAATTAAAACTTTGCTGTATACCTTAATGTTAATCGAAGGGTGAGTCCTTAATAGTTGAATAAGCACTGGAAAGGCATTTTCCTCTGCAACGTACTGTTGGCTCATGGGATTGCTTGTATGGGCTACCCCTGGAAGAGTTCATATACCAACAAGGTCGTTTGCTCTTATCTTGTAAATGGTAAAATCAAATATAGCTTGATATTACTTAATAAAGTATCTTAAGGTAATATGGTTCATAAATTAAAAAAAGAAAGGGTGTATTGACACTATTTTGATATTCCTGCATTAGTGAATAAGCAGGGAAAATTCATTATCAGAAAAGTAGTTGACTTTCTAATAAATATAGCAAATAAATTAGAAAAACACTTATTACCAAGGAATTCTAGGTATCATTTGTTGGAAAAATATTATGTGTTAACTACTTGTTTAATAATTGCTATTTTACATTTACAATTTTACATCTACAAAAATGTCCAAAATAATCACTGTTAAATTTCTAGTTTCTTTTTTTTTTTTTTTGAGGTAGGGTCTTACTCTAGCCCAGGCTGACCTGGAATTCACTCTGTGTAGTCTCAGGGTGGCCTTGAACTCACGGCAATCCTCCTACCTCTGCCTCCTGAGTGCTGGGATTAAAGGCGTGCGCCACCACGCCCGGCTCTAGTTTCTTTAAATTACATGTACTAAGCAGATACTAGTAGTGTCTCCTTTTATTCCGTTTCAATGGGGAACATAAGTAATCTCATTATTGTGGATATACATAAATAATTTTAAATCTGTTTTTGCTAATGAATATCATAATCCATATATTGTATTCATATACTCAAATATAAATACAAGAAAGGGCTTTTCAGAACAGTGAAGGAAAGCTACCCAAATATTGTTGTTTGAGAAATTTGAGGAAACCCAGGGGAGTAAAATGTGCTAAGAACTCTTTTCCTTCTTTAACCCCTACATAAGGACCACTTTGGAGTGAAATAATGGGAAGAAACTGTGGGGAGGGAGTGATGTAACTTTGTATATATGTTACCATTAATGAGAATTTTACAAATACCTATTCTGTAATAACTTGAATTTTGACTGTGAAAATGAAAATTATCTTCTGTGGCTGTCTGTCTTAGAATAGCTAATAAATTTCTGCAGGTACTTTTCATAAACGGGAGAAAATGGAGCTAATGCCTATGTACTTCGGGTAAACCACTTTTGAGGAGATTCAATTACCTCAAGGGTGAAAGAGCTTCTCTTCTTATTTAATTAAACCATCTTTGAATAGTACCCAAGTTTCTAAAATCCTGTGGTTGGTGAATTACTTCGGAGGTCATTGTACACTAACACCCTGGTTCATCCACGGAGCTGGGTGGACAGCAGCTCTGGACAACGGTAGGCCTACGGGCATAGCCGCCAGGGAGAACGCGGCAGTGGGCAGTTCTCATTTATTTTATAGATAACAGTTGATTATATAGAGAAAAGGGCAGAGGTAGGAGCATAGGCAGCAAGGAGATTGGTAGGGGCAGGATCTGTGGACATCTCATGATTTGATTGGTAGGGGCCAGTACCCTTTGGATACCTATTTTGCATAGATAAATTGAGGGGCCTACATGACTCCATACATGTATACAGACATGTGTAGAATGGTGATGTCAGCAGAGGAAATGTAACCTTATTGTTTAGGTTTGTTACTGCAGCTGAACTAAGTTTAGGCCTTGAATTGCCTGCTTATCTCAGGGCACTGCTGTGGCCTGCCTGGGGACTGGAGTGTCCAGGATTTGCTGAGATTTATAGGGGTCCTCAGACTGCCTCAACTTCCTTAACAGAAGGAGATAGTCCCAGAAGCCTGCCAGACTCAGCAAAACCCTATATCCTCCATGCCCCTTTAGGAGGATACCATAAAATCCTGCAACTTTTTTTTGTTGTTGTTGTTGTTTTGAGGTACGGTCTAGCCCAGGCTGACCTGGAATTCACTATGTAGTCTCAGATGGCCTCAAACTCACAGTGATTCTCCTACCTCTGCATCCCAAGTGCTGGGATTAGAGGCACACGCCACCACACCCATCTGCAACATTTTTAAAAGACTCAAAATGTCAAATTTTTAAAAATTTGTTAACTTGATTTTATTTTAATTATTTGCAAGCAGGTGGGAGGGGAATGGATGCACACCAGGGCCTCCAGCCACTGCAAACTAATTCCAGATGCATGCACCACTTTGTGCATCTGGCTTTACATGGGTACTGGGGAATCAAACACAGTTTGTTAGTGTTTGCAGTTAAGCACCTTAATTGCTGAGCCATTTCTCCAGCCCCAAAATGTCAACTTCTTTACAACAAAAATCATTTACATAAGAGAATAGAATCGAAAAACAAAGTGCCTGAATGTTAAAAACTAAAACACTGGGCTGGAGAGATGGCTCAGCGGGTAAGGCTCCAGTGCCCGAGGCCCCCAGTTCAATTCCCCAGTACTCACATAAGCCAGATCCACAAGGTGGTGGCCCTGGTGCAGTCTCTCTCTCTCTCTCTCTCTCTCTCTCTCTCTCTCTCTCTCTCTCTCTCTCTCTGCTTGAAAATGAATAAATATTTTTTTAAAAAAACTAAAACACTTGGAGTTCTTGAAATTTAACAGAAGAAATATTTTTTCTTAAAAAAATGGGATTCTTTTGAGTCAAAATAGTCAATGTTCATTGTTTTCCTTCTCCATTCTGCCCAGAATACATGAACAAGACAGATGTGAAATTTTTTATCATAGCACTTTTAGTCACGAGTGTCATGGAGAAACCTTGAATATACCTTTTATAAATTAAATACGCTGTAGGGCACTCACAGTGTGTCGTTTCTTAAAGACATTGATTTCTTGAAGACATTGATTTCTATTACTCTACCCTCTGTCTTTTATTTTTCCTGTAGATATTTAAGAAATTGAGAATGTGTACCAACCAATACAAATGGATCCCACCGCTCTGACGACACTGAGCAGTGTGCCTTCAGCTATTTTACTAATTCTTAGTAAGCGGACCAGTGGTGCTATCCCATTCCCTTCACAGATTTGGTTTTGATGCAGCCTGCTGTCCTTGCTTAGAGCGATGACTGCTTCACCTCCTGGTAGGGAAGAGTGGGAGACAGGTATGATGCTTAGTGCCTGCTGGATGGTACAGATTTGGGGACAGAGAATAACTTACCCACATATTGCATTTTAGCTGATGGCGACAAAAGCATGTTTATTATAAAATTGTACCCAATCTGTTCAGCCATGTACTTTTGCTGCTTCAATGTTTGTCCTGCCAAAGCCCAAAGTGCTATGGCTCCTTGTTCCTTGACGTCTATCTGAAATGCCTGTTTTTAAAAAAAGCATTCAATTCATTTAGTGAACATTTATTGAACACATTAGGGATATATATTTTTAAATATATATTCCAGAATTGGGTTTGATTTCCCCATCACTAAGCAAAATTCAAAGCAAGATAAATCATACAAGAAAATTAAATAGTAAAGGTAAACTTCCTACCTTTAGGAGTTTTAGAAGATATTTAGTTAGTTTTCTCTCCAAAAATTCCTTCTGAATGTGAGGATTGCAGTTTGCCAGCGATTCCACGGCCATTGCGCCTTTCACCTGGACGCTAAGTTGCTTCCCTTTGAACAGAGCTACCAGGGGAGGGATGGCGCCCTCCTGAGCTAGAGCATCCTGGACTTCCTTGTTGTCACGCCCAACCTCAGCAATGGTAGCAGAAGACACTGCCCTCAACACATCTTCACAGGAATTCAAGAACAAATTAAACAAGTCTTTTTAAAAGTAAATATCTATCAAATTGCAGCTTTCATTATTTCCCATATTACAAAATTTATCAGTTCTTAGTGAATTAAATTGGGAAATATATGCTTTCCAGATTCCCCACTGGGTTTTATCTCATCACTAGCTGTTAAGATTTGGATAATAGTCAATATAGTTGTACTAGAAATGCAATGTCCTGCATTTTTATTTACCATTAAAACGTTTCCTCTGTTTGAACACAAATGCCTTCTGAGTATTTCATTAAGGGATATAGCACATTTCTTTAGCCTTCCAAAATTTACAATTATATATTGTTTAAAACTTTTTACTGTTTTAAATAATTAAAGGTGAAATTTTCTTAGCACACATCTTCTCATATATACTTTCTTTGCTTATCATGGAGTCCCAGGAGTTAATACATTTCAGTAAATTGTTGTTTATTAGCTTTAAAAATAGATAATGACATTTTACTCTTCCATAATTGAGGTTTAAAAGTTTAATGTGACTGTGTCTTTTTTCATTATAGTTGTTACTATTAAAAATAAATACATAAAGTTTGCTAATTTGATGGACAAAAAAACTATTTTCCTTTATTTTGTATTTTTGTTTACTAGTGAGTCTGTTGTCCTGATGTTTATTGACTGGCTGCATTTGTTCTTAACTTTTACAGGGAAGTGGTAAGAATGAGTCAGAGAACACATTTTACCTAGATTAAAAAATTGAGTACATTGATATTAAATTTTTATATCCTTATCTATTTAATTTAAACCGTTAATAATCAATTTAATTTTCTAAATTTGAGACTAAATTGCCGGCATACACCATGACCCTGTGTCTCATGATTTCTCTAGTGCTTATTCTAGCAAGGATGCTTTGTACCAGTACAGGGTCCTTACTGGAATCATATTGCATTTGCTTATGTCTCTGCCTCCTATAATGTAGGACAGTTCCTTAGTATTTCTTTGTCTGTCGTGACTTAGGTTTTTTAAAAAAATATTTTTATTTACTTGTAATAAGAGAGAGAGGGGGGAAAGAAAGAGAAAGAGTGGGCATACCAGGACCTCTTGCCACTGCAAACAAATTTTAGAAGCATGCACCACTTTGTGCATCTGGCTTTATGTGAGTACTGGGGAGTTGAACCTGGGTAGTTAGACTTTGCAGGCAAACGCCTTAACTGCTGAGGCATCTCTCCAACCTGCTTACTGTACTTTCATTATCATCTAATAAAATACCTTATCTATTATGCTTGCTCTTAGAGAGGCTTTCCTTCTTTGCAGTTGTTCTTACATCTTCCTAACTCATTGTAAATGATGTTTGCAATGAATCAGGCAGGCATCCCGACAGCATGGTCACTGCAATGAGATTGTCCTTACAGAACCTGAGAGAACATGTGCAAACTGCTTTATGCTTTCTGAGATTGTGGGGACTGGGGTTCACATTAGGAACTGTAACTGACTTAACAATTCCTGGTTACCTTGAATTTTGACATATCAAATATAGAAAAGAAAATCTGAAGCTCTTGTGCCTTGCAAAGCAATTGTCAAGGTGTGTCCTTATTCACACAAGGAGACATCTGTCCCCTGAGCATGTTATCTACTTTATGTTCATTACTTATGCCAAGGCTTTCATTTATGCAAATATTAAATATTTTAAAATATGCATTTGAGAGTCAATTATTTCTAGAAACCTAATATTTTAAATACAAGCTCTTTAGGCTACACTGTGCATATCTAAATCGAATTGAAGAGAATAAGAACATCTGTTCATGCAGAACAAAGCTCAGAGCCCTGCTTGCCTTACATCATCAGGGGTGGAGGCTCACCAGAGTCAGAACTCAGGAATTTGATCAGGTACTGGATGCCTTTGTGGTCTTTCATGGCTTTCTGATTGCCTTCATTCCCCATGCACAGAACCCGGATGCAGTTCATTGTGTTTATCAGCACATAGTCTATGTTCAGCTTCAAGAGATTTATCAGAGCCGGGATTCCATTCTACAGTTAAGCAGAAATATAATTACATTTGAATTTATGGAAAGTAAATGCAATTTTGTTTACGTGTCTAATCTCTATAAATCTTGTAAGGATTTGTAAAGATTATAAAGGAGTGTAAAGATTTAAAAAGAACAATTGCCTACAAGCAGTTTCTACTGATATGCCAACATTCACAGTTAATGCAACTTTGAATAAATCTTATATTTTCACACTAGGTAAATCCTCAATAAATATATTTTAAAATAACACATAAAAGATTAAGGTGCAAAGTTCCTTGTAATATCTCTAAGGAATAAAGCAACTGAGTCAGATAATTGCTGTACTATCCCATTTAGAAGTATCTGTCACGTGGACAGAATACTGGAGGTTGGTAATTATCTATACACACTACCAGGTATTATTTTAATGTGAATACAATTCTGACTTTTTTGTATGTGTGTGCATGTTCAGGTGTGTGAGTGTGAATGCATGTGTGCCATGGTGTGTGTGGAGGCCAGAGGACAACTTCTGGGATGTGGTTGTGTGCTTTCTAAACCTTGTGTGAGGCAGGATCTCTTGTTGATCACCACTGGTTTTGCCAGGTTAGCTGTCCTGCAAGCTTCCTGGGAATTCTCCTGTCTCCACCTCCGTTCTTGCCCTAGGCACTCTGGAATTGCAGCATCCATCTGTCTTAGGGATTCTGGGGATCCAAAGTCAAGAACTCATGTTTGTGTGGCAAATACTTTATCCACTGAAGTGCCTTCCCAGCCCTAATTTATGATTCTTAAATGTAGTAAAGATAGCACTTCTCTCTAATAGTAAAAAACCATGCTTAAAAATAATGCATGAGTATCAGTGAAAATGAGAAACAGAAATGCAACACATTTTCACTCAAATAAGACATCTCCAATGTTAAAACCTAACTGATGTGTATATGTTGCTTCCGTGGATGAGAGTGACATTCCCATGGTGATTTACTGTAGGGAGTACTGGTAGAGCAATGTTTCCAACTAAGTGACTCTGCCTTAAGAGATGTAAAGTGTTTTCTTGTAATACTTTCATATAAACAAGAAGAAACAATCAGGATTTACTAACCTATGAAAAGCGCTCTCTCTTTACTTCAGGGCTATACTCAAATGCCATTTTCCCCGTGTTGAGCAGTGAGCCTGCTAAAGCAATATACTACCACAGACCTATACACAGAGCCCAAATGCCTGCTGCTTTACTGCAGTGTTTCTCAATAATCTTCCTCTCTCTCCTTTCCCTACTCAGCTTTGGAGTAACACAGCTATCTATCTGTTGGGCTTGCATGTAGGAAAATTATGTTCTTTAAAAAGAACGTACACTTTTGGCGATGACATCCTTGTTTTCACACTGAGCAATATCATAGAGGATGATAGCACAGCGAGAATGAAGCTCGGGCTCATCAGAAGCCAGTAAGTTGATCAAAGCTGGAATGCCTCCTGCCTCTACCAAAGCATGCACCACACTTACGTGGGTGGAGATATTACTCAGTAACCCAACAGTTTTACACTGCAATTTTATTCTGGGACATTTTAATAGATTTACTAAGGCAGGAATGGTGCCTGTACAGAAAAGAGAAAAATCAGGATGAGTTATTGGAAATCATGTGTAGTCAACTCATTTTCGCATTTGATTTTATAGAAAATATAATAGTACACTTTAGTCATCTTAAAAGTCATGTAAAATATTAAATTTTGGCATATATTAATTGATAAATAATATTTAAGACTGCTGAAATTACAGATGCCACGCTGATAAATTCTTTGAACTACCACACGTTAGAGCTCTGCTTTAGGTAGTACTTAATCTTTGAGTGGCAGTTTTGTGTAGTTATTTAAATAATTTATTATATTTTAATCTTTATCTTTTACCACACTAAAAAAAAAGCAGAATTTAGTAAAATGCAACCAACACTAACCTCATTAATTATATTAAGTCACTGGCCATGGTAAAGACAGAAAATCTGGCTTAGGTTGGATAGTTGTTATATTTTTATCAGTTCAATATTTTTAAAAGCACACTGTAGAACACACACTAAGTGGTGAAAATATGAGTAAACTTGAGTTTTTATTGGTTTATCTATCTGAAGTGAAGCATCCCTAGTAATATAAATCTATGGCTTACGTTTTTTAAACATAGAGCTTTCTGTCCATGATTTTTGTAAGGCAATAGGGACAAATAATTAACTGAATTTAAGTTCACTTGTTCAGTGATATACATGGGGTACCTCACATGATTACCTTGGGGTACATGCAGACTGACATCCCTATCATTTCTCAGTCTAGGTAAACATTGTGGATCAGGAAAGAAGCTGAGCCAGAGATGCTGATTTAAGTCCCAAATGTACTGCTATTTACAAACCCAGCTTAACATTAACTCTGCCATTTTCAATTTCAAAAACTTCTTCAAATGAAGAATAGGGATTATTTATTAATCAAAGCAATTATAATAGCAGTGTGGTAAAGTCATTTATTATTAGTTTTAAAAGAAATAGAATTCCTCTACAATTCATGTTGACTTTTGACCCCGTACAGCTTTCACCTGGAAAATAAAGTAGAAGGCTGACAAGTGAAGTGGTTTTAGAACAGGAAACAGAAGCTTACCATAAACTAGTTTTCTTCAGAATTGAAAATACATTTTAAGCCAGTCGTGGTGGTTCACACCTGTAAACCCAGCACTCAAGAGGCAGAAGCAGGAGAATCACAGGCTCTGCTTACATAGGGAGGCCCTGTCTCCCCCTCCCCCGAATAAATAAAAACAATATACATTTTAGGGCTATGAGTGTAACTCAGTGGTAGTGTATGCTTTATTTACATAAACCTCTAAGTTTAGTCCCAGTACCATATATATGTATACCAAGTATATATATACATATATATGGTGAATACAATATTGCTCTCATTAAAATAAGAAAAAGATAGTTAATGGGTTTCATATCACCTGCATCCAAAATATATTTCCAGTATTCATCTTTTGCTGAGCAAATAACTTCTAAGGACATGACAGCCATCATCCTTCGTTTAAAGCTTTCACACTGCAACATTTCTGGTAAATAAGCAACAAAAAATACATGTCACAATTTATAGAAAACGTAGTGGAATGACTGATTTTTGTTTTCGTGTAGGCAAGGTGAACACAAGAGTTGAGATTGCCACCATAGCCACCAACTGCGTGCACTAAGGTCCCTTCTAGTCATGGCCCTCTGTGAGATTCTGAATAGATGATCTGAAGGCACTTAAGTTAAAGGTTTGGTGCTGTTTGGGAGGGGGTGGAAACGTTAAGAGGTGGGGCTTAAGTGGAAGGCTTTAGACCCTGGTGTGTGTGTGTGGGGGGGATGTCCTTGAATAGCATTGTGGGACTTTGCTTCGCCCTTTCTCTCTTGAAGAAGCATCGCCCTAGCCCAAGCTGACCTGGAATGCACTCTGTATGTAGCTCAAGCTGACCTCAGCCTCCAGAGTGCTGGTATTAAAGGGTTGCACCACCATGCCTAGCTCTTTTATCCACACCTTGCTGTAGGACCAGTGTCTCTGCCATGGATTCCTGCCATGCTGTAGAGTTCTTATCACGTTATCATAGTGTAATAGTAAGGGGGGCAGCCAAACTTGAGCCTGTGTCTTTGGGAACTGATATACTTTGAACATGTTCTAGTACTTAACACATTCCAAATTTATTTTTCAACCAAAATATGCAGACATCTTGAACCAGTAGAATGAGGCTGAAAATCTTAACAAAATCTGATCCTAAAATGAGTTATTGGAAATTTCACTTCTCACTCTCCAGTTTTTTTCTTTTTTCTTTAGCTTTTATTTCTATTTTAAGGATTCAGAGTTAAATGTTACTAAAGGTCTAACAAGATATTATAGTTTCTCTCCATTTTTCTGAGTTCATATCTCCAGACTTCTGACTCTTTCCTATTCTTATGGGTTATAAATCTCCATATTTCTGTCATACTTGAAATTCCATTTTCATTCCTCTCAGCTTCCAGAGTCCTTCTCCCTTCTGTTTATCAGGGAGAAATATCTTTTAGGTCTTTTCTGGTTAGATCCCGTGAAGGGCTCTCTGGTTAGGCACTGCCTGTTCTCCAGCCTTCTGAGGATTGTAAGGTCTGAAAAGTCCTCAACTTTCCCACTTGAGCTGGGTGACTGCTTCATTGGCTGAGTTGTTTGATTCCATCTTCTGGTCGGTTGCTGTCTTGTTTCTTGTTTTTCCTTGAATGCTTCTCTGCAGCTGCTGTTATTATCATTTTATTCTTCATGTAATTTTAGTGAAGTCTTGGAATGGAGTTATTAGATGTATATATTCAATTGGCCTAGTAACTGGTACCATTATAATATTTCTGGCTAGGTTGAACAGAAATTTTGTCAGGGATTCTCAATAGAATTTTGCATAAAACATTCATGAAAATGTGAAGAAAGATATATCTTGTCTCTAAAATTATAAGTAAGGAATAAATTTGGAGGGAATGTTTTCTACTCTCTTTATTTTCCTTCCTTTTATTTGAATTTATCTTTTTTAAAATATATTTTTATTTATTCATTTTCAAGCAGAGATACAGAGAGAGAGAGAGAGAGAGAGAGAGAGAGAGAGAGAGAGAGAGAGAGAGAGAGAGAGAGAGAGAACACCAGGGCCACTACCTTGTGGGTCTGGCTTATGTGGGTCCTGGGGAATTGAACCCAGGGCCTTAGGCACTGGAGGCAAGTGCCTTATCCACTGAGCCATCTCTCCAGCCCTTGAATTTATCTTTTTGATGGAGAGGATGTTTTGATTTCTGAGAAAGTTGAAAAATAAAACTAAAAATAAATGTGTAAGATATAGTCTGTATGGGTTTGGGTTTAAATTAGAAATACAACTACTGGGGTTGAAGGATGGCTCATTAGATAAGGGTACTTGCTGTTCAAGTATGAGAAGCTCAGTCTACTCCCCAACACCGATGTCGAGAACTGGGCATGGGCTCATTTCCCTCTGCCACTCATACTGACAGGAATGGAGGTAAGATCACTAGGAGTCGCTGCTCAGCCAGGCTAACTGAAAAACAGTGAGCTCCAAGTTAAGTGGGAGACTACATGTCAAGTCAATAAGACAACAGAGCAATGAAATGTCCTCGTCTGACTTCTACAAACATGGGTACACACATGCATAAACTGCACACACCATATAATTATGACCCATACATAAAAGAAAGACTAGTCATCAGGACTAGTACTGATTTTAGTGCATAAAATATTTCATGGTGTGTCTAAGGCATAATATACCTATTTGGTGGATCAATAATCACACCAAGGTTGGAGAGATGGCTTAGAGGTTAAGACGTCTGCCTGCAAAGCAGAAGAATGTGAGTTCCCACATAAACCCAGACACACAAGGAGGTACATGTGTCTGGAGTTTGTTTGCAGTGGCTGGAGGCCCTGGCACACCCATTCTTTCTATCTGCCTCTCTCTCTCGCTCTCTCTCTCTCTCTTCCTCCAATAAATAAATAAAATATAAAAAACACACCAAATATTAATCGTAGTATTTATTTAGAAAGAAATTATATGCTCTATACTCACCTACCAAAGTTTTCCAAACTGGGAGTTCAGGAATATTTAAATTTATTATATATTTGAGTACCTCTGTATGAAAAGTTAGCACTGATAAATGAATTATATTATTTCCTTTATTATCTGTTTTTCTCCAGTTAGCACCAAGAGAAAACAGGTACTGAATAGTGTCCAGTGCTCCTGAAGTCGCAGCAAGTAGCAGTGGAGTACACTGATTCCTAAAAATTGAGGGACACTTTAGAACAATATTTGAGTACACATTCAGTGACACCTCTGCTTGCATTCTTGAGGACTTTGATGTCTACCATCACCTTTCCTTCCTCTGAACTTGACGCACAGTTTCCTCTCCCCTGCCTAGTTGTCCTGAGTATTACCCCCTAATCTTTTCCCAAACTTAATTGTCTGGCATTGTCATTAGTTTGGAAGTTGATACTGTACAAAGTTCTTAGACTACATACACCATCCTATCTAGTCCTTAGAATAACTCTACAAGTTCAGGGAAAGATCAAGGATCATCAACCCACTTTACAAATGAGGAAACAGACTCAGAGATGAGTCAAACATATTTCTTTACACTTCATATCTGATTTTCAAATCCCACTTAACTCACTGTCGAAGAAATTGTCAGTCTGGGTGAAAAATCCACTGTATTTCTTTTTTAGATAATGTATCCAACCACATGGCTATGGACAATATTCCTGGTCCCATCTCCACTCACAGGTAGGTATGTGACTATACAGGTAAGCATGGATGGTAGGATGTCAGTGGAAGTTGAATGGACAATTCACTGAAGAGAAAGGAGTCAGTTGTGCTTTTCCTCCCTCTCTTTGTGTCTGTAGTGAATATGTGACTGTGGAAGCAGGAGTAGCTGCCATTCTGTATGGCAATGCGGAAGCCAGGTGTTAAAGAGTGACAAGAGAGGCCCTTCTTCCCCCCAGTTGACGGTTCATGCTAGCCCTCAGCCACTGAGAACTATAAAACAGGCTATCTGAGAACCTATGCCTAAATCAGATTCAATAACTGATTTTATTGAGAAACAATAACTTAACCTTTCAATTTCTAGACAAGAAGTAACCTTCAGAAGGAGTAATACCTAAAGGTTGGTCTTCCCTAAAATTAGGTAACAGATGACTGTTTGAGACATTTGGCTGTTCAAATTTTTCTCGTTTGTTGTATTTCCCCTTTAGATACCAGTACATATTTCTGCAATGGTACAATTCTATCACTGGAGGTGGATCTTAGAGTCAAGTTCTAAGGTGTGTTTGGGGGCCCCCCCCAATCACAGGTCCATCCCTGAGGCGTGGGGAGAGCAGTTAGAGGTCTGGCTGTTCTTGTTTACTGATGTTATGTTTTTTTTGCCTGTTGGTGATGTCCTCTGCCTGGATCTAGGCATGTGAGACAGCTTCTTCTGATGGTGTTTCCCTGGAATTTGTAAGCCTGAAATAAACCTCTTTCCTCCCATAAGCTGCTTCAGGTTGGATGTTTGTCCCAGCAATGTGAAGCTGACTACAGCAGCAACATTCTCCTCTCTAGTCTGGGGCTTCATCTAGTATACTAACTAGCTAGCCTTTATAAATGAATGTGTAATGCTATTATTGGTACAAGGATTAAGAGAAACTCCCTAGGGCTTCTTCCTTATTTTTCCAGAAAATCTGCATAGGCTGATGGGCACTCGTGTCCGCACAAATTCTAAGGACAACCTATCAAATCACCCAAATGCATAATCTCAGTGCCAGTATGTGAATGAAACCGCAAAAACAGGCATTTATATTTTTACTAACTTACTCCGCTGTTGCCTCAGCCTCTACCAAGCTGGGATCTTTCCTACAGAGGGCAACAATGATGCAGATGTTGTCATAGAAGGCAGCAAAGTGAATGGGCATCCAGCCTCTCTTTTCCGTCAGAGTGTAATCAGCTTTGAAATAGAGTAGACAGATGGTTGTCTCCAGTGAGCAAGCCTGTGCAGCCAGGTGTAGAGGGGTTGGGCCTGGAATGGAGGATGATGGTCAGAACTAGCATTCCTAAAACAAACAAATAAATATACCTTCTGGGCATCTAGTCACTCAGCTCAGTATTATATAAAACAATACAGAATATCCAAAACAAGCACTGAAAGGATTAATTTAGGCAATCTTATCCTCTTTCCTTGTTTCAGAATTTGTGATGAGGAAGCACACATCTTTAGCAGCAAAGAAAAATAAGCAGCACTGAAGAATCAGCTTCCCTCCCTGAGGTCATCTCGGGTTTGCTATACTCCAAAGAAAATGGTCATTTTCAGTAATTAGTCCCTCACCTTGCCAACTCTGGCCCTTCAAAGTAGCTTCTTTATAAGTAAACTTTCTTTAAATTATCTGATATAGACAATGTATAGCTCTTAAATATAGAAAGGCATAACCTCAAAAATGTTTTATTTCTTCATACCCAAAGCCTATATAAAAACTTTTGCATCAGCTAACAATAATCATTTTTCAGACTCTATGTATCATTAGTATTAGGAGATGACAGAGTACCTAAGTTACATTAACTGTCGTTTGGAGATTTGGTGCTAGAGTTAAATCCAGACCTTTGCACATGCCAGGCAAGCCTTTTCTGCTGATCTTCATCCACAGCTCAGGTGTTTTTGGACAAGATAGACAAACTACTCTAAGGCCTGATTTTATAAAAACAAGTAGAGATTTCAGAAAATTCCCCAGTCAAAGAAAAAGAAACTCTAGAGGAACATAAATAACTGTGGATAGAACAAAAGATTGTTTTTCAAAATAAATAGGAAACATCATTATTCCGTGTCCTTATACAACATTATTTACAGTTTGGAGCAACTGTTTAAGTTTTAAAATTTTTATTGAGTGCTGGAGAGACAGATGGCTTGGCAGTTAAGGCATTTGCCTGCAAAGCAGAATGACCAGAGATCAATTCTCCAGTACCCAGGTAACACCAGATGCATAAGATGGTGTTTGTGTATAGAGTTTGTTTGCAGTGGGTGAAGGTCCTGGTGCACCCGTTCTCTCACCCTTTCTTAAATAAAAATATAAAATATTTTTAAAATAATTTTTTGTTGACATTTTTATATTTGCACATAATGGATTTTGATCATAATCTCCTCCCCTTACTTGCCCCTAGTTTCCTCCCCCTGCCCCTCCACTATTTTGATGTCTTTATTTTATTTTACTTCTTTTGTTTTCCTTCATCATCCACAACAACATTTGGTGTTGTGCAGATGATGACAGCTGCTATAAGGCAAAAAATTACAACAACTACCTCAGGTTCAGAAAGATAGCATCCAAAAACCTGCCTTCTCCAATGTTCCCTGAGCCTTAGCAGGTGGTGTTTGTTTTTGAGATGGAGTCTTATGTAGCCCAGGCTGGCTTTGAACTTGCTATGTAGCTAAGGATACCCTTCCATTCCTGTCTTACCACCTCTTTCTCCCAAGTGCTGGGGTTGCAGGTTTGTGCCCCCATGCCCAGCCAAAAAAGTTTTAATGTATGCAGTAATCTTTAAAATTACAGAAAATTTTCACTTATGTCTTACCATTTCTTTCTTTCTTAATGTCCATTTTAGATGACTCTGTTTAAAAAGAGGGTATACATAGTTACTAAGGATCGCTCATACAAAGCAGTTTCCTAAATTAACCAAAGGACTCATGAATGACAAAATGAGTGTGTGTAGAAAGAGACAGTAGGATTACATCTAACTCTCCTGAGTGTAACCTTTGGACAAGCCCAGGAAGTGTGGTGCATGTGCTGGAGACCACATCAGAGTAGACCTGGAAACTCTGCTTCTCCATGCCTGGTAGCTCACAGTCAGGGTAATTTCATGTTGATAAAGCAATGATATCACCAGTAGAGTTATACATGTTGTCATACTTAAAAATGTACCTACTATTCTTTGCTAGAGAAACCTGGGATAAGGATAAGAAAATTCTTCGTAGGCCAATAGTCACAGTTACCTCTCTTTTCTCTAGGTTTCTATAGTGCATCAGTCAGTAAATATTAATGATGCCAATGGTCATCAAATGTTTTCATCTATCCATCCAATAAATACCTCCTGAGCCAATGCCAGGATGTCTTCTAGGATAACATAATAATAAAGTAGACCAAATCCTTGGGAATTTTTTTCAGTGCTGGGATTGAACCCAGGGCCTTTCATATGCCAGGCAAGAGTAATACCACTGAGCCACATGCCCAGCCTAATCATTATTCTTTAGAGTTCATAATCAAGTAGAAGAGATTTAACAACAAGTATGAAACTATATAAGCTAGTAACAATGGATACTTAAAAAACTAAAAAAAAAAAAAAACTTCCTAGAAAAACGAAACAAGCCCCTCAACTCTGCTCAAACCTACCAATACCAAATTCTAGCCTTGGTGTAAAATTGTTATTCATTCTTAATGTTGACTAAGAAAGGAATAAACCTTTTAGGTGTCAAAACTTTCTTGTACCTTGGCTGAACATAATGAAGCATCTCTGGTTGACATTAAAGTTGGAATTGCACAGCTGACATATGATAGAGACTCTGTTGTGCAGAGCAGCATGATGAAAAATAGTATAACCTGCTTCATCTGAAACATTTATCGTTGAACTTGAGGTTTTACGACTAAACGTATGGAAAACAGCAGACAAGCCTCTTTCAACAGCAGACTTCATACCAAACGGGATACTCTAAAATTATTCAAAAGGCCAGTGTTAGTTTTAAAAATAGTTTAAATGGAAATGTGCCTAAAGTTTGCTTTAAGGGGCAAAGAGAATATAAATGTATGAACAGTCACACAACTGTTGCTCATCTGTAGTACTGTCACAAAAGCCACCAGACAGCTTCTCAATGCAAATGCTGAAAGTCATTGGAGCTAGAGACATTGAGAGCTATAAAATATATACTTGTGAAGTTCCTTTTTCAAGAATAAGTTGTAGATCCTTCGTCTTTGCAGACAACTTGAAGAGTAGACAAATATCCTTGAAAAGCAAATGAAGATCACTGGATTCCTTTTCTGATTCAGGACAGCCTAAATAAGATATCTAGAAACTTGAAATATATAGCTATGGGCATGCTCTTTGTCCTATTTGCGTGAGGTCTCAAATGGAGAGGTGACAATGCCATACTATTAGACATTCTGACTACTAATTTAAAACAGACCAACAGGTTATTTAAAAATTTAATTCATGGCTATTGAAACAAATAAATGGAGAATAGGAATCAATTAAGGAGAACTTAACTCATCTGTTCCTAAAGCTGTTATATCAAAGTCTATGAAACATAGGAGAGATTTGATTCGGGATGTTAGGTTTGCTCTTTAGGTTAACTCCAGGACTGAGGCCAGGTGTTGCCATTTAGTAATTGTGTGATTTGGGAAAGATCCTCTACACTTTAAATTTCTCATTTGTATAAGCAGAATAACAAAATTAATACTTCACAAGAGATTTTTAAATTTATAATAGTGCTTGGCATCCAACATAAGAAATCAATAAATATTAGCCGTTCTTAAAATTAATCACCATCCATCATCAGTAAATGACAGTTTGGTTTGTCCTCTGCCAAAATTCGTAATCTATAGCTCTATAGATATCCATACCTAGAAATTTTCAGCTAATAAAATGTCAAATTTTAATTTCATATTGAAGGCCTATTTAACCTATTAACTTATTCCTAAATTTTGAGACACACGGTGCTGTGGTTTAAGTTAAATGGCCCCTTTAATTTAAATTAAATGTCCCGATATGTTTGA
The DNA here is from genome assembly GCA_004024765.1 of Zapus hudsonius. Classification (NCBI taxonomy): domain Eukaryota; kingdom Metazoa; phylum Chordata; class Mammalia; order Rodentia; family Dipodidae; genus Zapus; species Zapus hudsonius. The sequence goes on from PVHP010013539.1 coordinate 24,427, forward strand.
GCACTTGGCTTCCAGCTGGTGGCGCTGTTTGGGAAAGCTGTGAAACCTTTGAGGAGGTGGAGCCCAGCTGGAGGAAGTGGGTCACTGTGGGGAAGCCTTGAGGTTATGAAGCCCAGCACCACTTTCTATGTGCATCCTTCTTGCCAATAAGAGTATGTGATGAGATCTAGCTTCTGCCATGCCTTCTCTACCACAGTGAACTCTACCCTGTGGAGCTAGAAGCCAAGATGAACTCTTCCTTTCTTTAACTTGCTTCTGGTCAGGTATTTGTACAGAAATAAGAAAGTAACTGATGCCAGGCATAGCAGAGCACATCTTTAATCCCAGCACTTGGGAGATAGGGGTAGGAGAATCACTGTGAGTTCAAGGCCAGCCTGAGAGTACATAGTGAATCCCAGGTATGCCTGGGCTAGAGTAAGACCCTATCTTAAAAAAAAAAAAAAAAGAAAGTAACTGACACATATACTTACAGAAAATATGTAACTTCTTATATTAAGTTATGGTATAGTCACTGGAAAATACCTTGCACTTCATAGCTTTTTTAAAGCCAAACTTTTTCTTAAATTGTTCATGCAACTGAGTTTCTGTTAGTGGAAGTCTCTTCAGCCTCAGATTGGTCAGTATTTCATTGATGGCTCCCCACCATTGCGTCTTATAGAGTTGCTGATAGAATATCTCAAGCTCAAAGTAGATCACATAATAGCTATTTAAAAAATAAAGAAAATACATGCATTTTAATTTTGAAGTGGCTTACTACTTTTCTATATTGGAAAAACTTGATTTTTCCATAAACATCAAATATGGAACTATAGTTTAAATTACACTTGACTGTAAATATATTAACAACATACTTACCTACTTGTTAATCAAAATTTCATCTTAATTATTATCCTTCTGTATCATTTGGATTAACTCTGTCCTTCCTATGGCCAACATTCACAAGTTTAACATTCACTGGAAACCCAGGTTCTTGGGGAGGTGTAGCTTCCAATCATTTGCTTCCCCATCTCTTACTCTGCTCTGACATCCAAGGATGTCAATATTTGCTCTCTCAAAGGGTAATTTACCTTGAGCCTGACCTGGGATGATGCTTTAGGTAGTAACTCCTTGACTTTTACTCCCTGCATCAGTTGACTAAAGAAATTCCCAAACTACCAGATCCTTGAGGAATAAGGCGATGGGAGAAGGTTGCAGCAAGCACTGGCCCCTTTCACCCTGGACTGGAGCAGTAAAGAAACCTTACGTTATTTTGTTTTCTAATGTGGCTTGTGGCCCTCCCTTGGGCTATTAGACTCTTAAAACAACAGTCCACAAGACATAAGAATTTCCCTGGGACTCTCATGCTAGAAAAAAAAGAAGGCTGAAACCTGGTGATAGTCAGAGAAGGATCTTGTCTACCACGAAGAGACTTCACACAGTTCTGACAACTTGCCAGACCACCTTGCAGGAGAGACTGGAGTTGGGCAATAATGGCTCCTTGGTGGTCACAACTACATTGACCAAGACTGCTTAGTTATGCATACCCCTGGCCCTGTACTTAATGCTGAACTTCACAGAAGAACCCCGAAGGTGGACTTGTGGGGCCACTGGACCTCTTTATTTGTTCCTAGTCCCAATATGGCCACATGGAATCAATCTTCTCTTCTTGTCATGATTACTTTTCCCTTTAATTGGTGAGTTGAGGTGGATGGCCAGGCTCTGAGCCTAGGAACTGACAACAGGACCTTTCTCAGATTTTAGCAGGACTGCTTCCGTTGCTGGCACTGCCATTGGAAGCCTCTTAAAGTTTTCTAGGTCTCTTCCCTAAATGAATCTAGCTACTGCTGGCACATAAGTATCCTTGACGTGGGTTCTCCTCTCCTCGGCCTCTTGATGATGCACTCTGGGACTGTCAGTTTACTTTGGAGTACCTAGAAATATGCTCCATTATACTAATTTCTGGGGAAATGATCTAGTGACTTTATAGAAAGAAACTCCTTGCCCATTCATTGGCTGAAGAAGAATGACTGGCATAGGTCAGTTACAGGAAGTCTGTTGGGAAATAGAGGCTAAAACTCTCTGTACCTTGACCTTTACTTGAATTTTCTAAGTAGACTGTGTGGGATGGAGTAATGTTTGGGGACCTGCTCACTCTTACTTGAGGGTGTCACTATTCCCATCCAACACGATCCCCACTGCCACGGACTAGCTCGGCCAGAGTGCTGGGACCAAAGGATCAGGGCCTTGGAGAAGTGGGCAGGGATTTGGCTGAGTGACAAACAGACACAGACTCAAGAAGAGTGCATCTGAGTGCGATTTTACTAAACATTTGTCAGAGTTATATAGTTGATTATTGTAACATAGTATTTTTTGTTTATACATGCAGTTACAGTTCCTTTGAATGATTAAACCAAGAATTTCAGCAAAGTACATGAGAATAGACAATAGAAAAGCACAGACGATTATCACATAAATAGTTTTGACGCAAAACTGTGGTTAGTCAGGCCGGGCCTGACTTGGTGTTTGTTTTTCAATTTAAACATTATGTAGTTTTCAGCCATTAAGAATTTGTTTTTAAAGTTTACCATGATATTCTCTTTTCCTTAATGTTAACTCATCTGTCACCTTTTTCATAGATCCCTGTATAAGGCAATGGAGCATCAGTGGGCTCAGTGAGTTTCCTTTTACTACCAGTTTCTTTTTGGTCTTTTCCTATAATTCTCTCACTTCTAGGAATCTCTTTCTCAATACTTTCCCTTAATAAGTAATTCTTCTATTGTAAGTCATTTAGGATTCTCTGTAAAAGTCCTTTAGCTGTTTTCAATCTCTCAGTTGCTCATCATAATGGGGGAGTGACTGAAGGAAAAACTTTATTTTCATTTTCTCTTGGGAAACAAATCATCATAGTCTATTCCCTGTTTTCGTGAAGGTAGACTCAATAAAGAAACAATGAGTTAGAGCCATGAGCAGGTATTATGAAGATCAGAGTGATAAGGGAGCAGCTGAGAACACAAAGACTTGGAGTGCACAGCCTGTTCCAACGGGCAGACTTCCTTGAAACAACTGCCTCAGTCTATGCAATTTCTCACACAGACTTCGTCAGAGTTGGTGTGACACCCCACAAAGGGAAATCTGACTGCAATAAAATCTACAACCTTCATCCCAACACTGTATGGGAATAGTACCAGACCAGGTAATGGGGTTGTCACTTGTCCCTAACTTCTGACTTGTGGAAGTGCCACCTTCAGCAATAGAACTTAACTTGCCTAGTTTATTAGTCTGGAGTCCCCTAAATTAAAGAGCAGGTATTCTGCTGAAGGCAGATATGCTCTTCAAATCACAGTGGTGACCCACTCCAGGATCTTAAAGAGCTGCGAATGCTTAATTTGTATTGGATGACTACCTTGAATGATTGAAAAAGAACAGTTCACCTTATTTGGTTTATACACTGATAAGACGACACCCAAAACCCAAAGTAGATTCCCAAAGTCCTAAAGACAGTCTCCATAACTCTAAGCATCAGAAGTCATACTGACAATGTCCTTTGGACTTTCTCTGTACTAGATCTATATTGTCTAGCTCTAGGAAAATCTCAGTGCCAGCAACCTCTGTGTTCTCTGCTTCCCCAGAGAGCGAGCTCTGGCTGAGATTGCTGTATGAACAGGAGATACTGACCATCTTGGAAGCCAAGGCAAGACAGAAGCTGAACATATTTCATTGTAGTTGAGAATATTGGGCTATTAGCATATCAAACTCCAGAAAAAACTGTGTAAGGTTGGATTTTATATATGGACTATTTACTTCTGGTTTTTAGTTTTGCTTCATGCTGGCTGAGTCAAGAAACAAGTTTATTTTGGTTTTGAGATCTGAAAATTCGTATCTATCAACCTACCATTCGCCAACATGGATGTGCAAACTCTGTAAGCAGCTGCAGTATGACATCCCGTTGCCATGGTTGGGTCTCTTACAGCGCAATGGCAGGATGCTTACATAACCACACCATGCACCGCCAACAACCTCTCATCCCATTGCTTCCCTGCATTCTCACAATAACTGGGGCCAGACAGAAGCAGGAGAATAGTTTCCTGTAGGTATCTCCAGGACACCAGCTAGTGTGGAGTATGTCAAGAAGTGCTGGGTCTCTGAGCAAGAGCCTCCTCCTCCAGGAAGGAGCATGTTACTCCATCCAATCTAGAGACATGAGATGTGCTCCATGGATTCCCCCTATGGTGGACATCCTCAAATAAAAGTGAGCAGGCCCTCACCCACACACTGATCCTCCTTCAGAATCATGAGGTTATGAACCACATGGCCTTTGACTTTGACTCTAGTACTTTATGTCCACGAGGCAGTACTCATCCTTGGTCCTGACACTCCCTCGGCCTTATTTTTCCTACTCTCCTCACTCTCATGCATCTGGGAAGAAATTTATATTCTTTGTTTTACCTTGTTCCGTTTCATTAACTTGCTACTGCTTTACCCTTCAACAAGCTGCAAACAGCTTCCTTTAATCATGATCCCTCTAAAACTCTTTTATCAAGTCATAGCCAAATTTAGAGGGAGCTCTTCACTCTTAAATTGACTTGATCCTTTTCTATGCTGTATTTGATGTTTCTAAATCATTCTTAAATTTGTCCCTATTTGGCTTCCATGCCATCAGAACCTCCTGGACCTCCACTGTGTATCATCCCCTCCAGCCTCCTTTGCTCTCTCTCTTCCCGTCTTTTCCCTTCCACATTTTAAAGTTTCTTTTCTCCAGAGTTTCAGACTTGGTCCTATCCTCTTAACAACCTCAGTTCCATCAAGACAAACAAACAAAATCTTCCTACATGCTTTTAAATCTACACCTCTAATCCAAATAGTTGTTCTGGGCTGGGGAGCTTTATATCCTATATGTCTAATATTAAATATCCAAGATGATAACTCAAGAACCCAGCACATAAAAGACTCTGGCAATACTGGTAGAAACATACCACTTCAAAAAAGTGATGAGCATAGCAAGATCTGGCATCTCGTATGGAAATGAAGAGGTATGTGCTCAGTCCACTGCTATGGGCTACACCACCAAATTTGATTCTTGTCTCCATCCATATTTAGCCATTGTGCTAATTACAAGAATAAATCGCCAGCTCCAATGATCATTGTGCAGGATTTACCAAAGGGTGTGGAGTAATAACCAGTCCTTTTGGGAATCAGTGTGCTATTCAGTGTCCTTGCTGCTCTAGAATTTCCACTCCAAGGATTTTAGCTTTTCCATTTTAAGACTTTTCCCTTTTCTGCTAGTGCTTAACAAGTTGTGGCCAGTATGAATAATTGCCGAAAGTTTCTTACCTCTTTCCTTGAAATTCCATGACTGGTATTGAGTAATATTCTTTGTATCCTGAATCTTCTGCAAATGTGTTAGCAGCACACGCTCGTATTTTTTCTAAATTGTTCTAAAATATGAGTTGTGTTACTAAAAACATAACTTTAAACAAATCTTAACAATGATGAGGTTTCACGGTTTTCTGGGATAAAAATTCATCATCTGTATAAAATTTCATATAAATTTTAAAGCCAATCTTAACTTTGTGAGTAAAGAAAATAAAACAGAAAAAAATATATATGAAAGACAAGACAGAAAAACAATGATGGCTAAAATGTAAGGTTCTTGTACAAAATTTCAGGTGCAGAATTCTGCAATTCTGAAACTCTAGTCTAGATCATTTGTTTTCTCATAATAATCTTTGACAAACTGGAAGGATTATAGTGAGTGATCAGTAACTTACTGTGTTCTTTGTTCCTTTTTCCTCTTTTTTTTTCTTTTTTTTTTTTTAAATTGAGGTTTGTATGCTACATGACTGGCCTTGAAGTCATGATCCTCAGGCCTCACCTGGGACTTCAGGCATGTGTTTCCATGACTGTCCCTGTATTCAGGAATTTCTAATGCACATTTTGATTCTATGACAAATATGACACAGTGGAAATCTGTAAATTCTGTGATGACAGCTGTACCAAGCTTGTCACTTTTTCTCTGACATCCAACATAGTTTCTTAGATATAGTTGCACTGAATTCATGTGTCTTAAAGCAATGTATGCATACCTATAACCAGTAATGAGACTGAAGTAGTAACTAAATATCCCTACAAAGAAAAGTCCATAGCCAGACAGATCTACTACTTAATTCTACCAAACTTTCAGGAAAGATCTATACCAACACTTCACAAACCATTCCATAAAATAGAAAGGGAAGAAGACTTCCAATCTCATTTACAAAGCTGAAATCACCCTGATACCGAAACCAGACAAAGACTCAATAACAACAACAATGCAGACTAAGCTCTCTGATGAACATAGTTGCAAAAATCCTCAACAAAATACTTGTAAACTAGCTGGCCATGGTGACTCAGCCTTTAATCCCCTCACTTGGGTGGTTGAAGTAGGAGGATTGCTGTGAGTTCAAGGCCACCTTGGGCTATAGAGTGAGTTCCAGGTCAGCTTGGAATATAGTGAAACTGTCTCAAAAAATTGTAAACTGAATTTAATATCATACATCATAACCAACTTGGTTTCATCCCAGAGAGGTAGAGTTGGTTCAACACATGCAAACCAGTTAATGTAACACACCATAATAATAGACTTAAAGCCTTCTGAAATCACATGATCATCTTGATAGCTGAGAAAAAGCATTGAAAAAGTTCAGCATGCCTTCATGACAAATGAGAGAATGGATGGAATATATCTCAAAATAAAAAAGGATGGATGTATATATAATATATTCACAAACCTGTAGCCAATGTAGTACTAAGGAAAAACTGAATCCATTTTCTTTTAAATCTGAAATGAAGCCGGGCATGGTGGTGCATGCCTTTAATCCCAGCACTTGGGAGGCAGAGGTAGGAGGATCACCATGAGTTCAAGGCCACCCTGAGACTACATAGTCAGCCTGGGCTAGAGTGAGACCCTATCTCGAAAAACCAAAAAAGAAAAACCAAAAAAAAAAAAATCTGAAATGAGACAAGGGGTTCCCCCCTCTTTCAGCATTTATTCAACAGAATGCTCAAAGCAAACTGAAACAATAAGAGAAAGATATAAAAGAGGTAAAACTTAGAAGGTAAAAACTTAAACTATCCCCATTTGCAGACAACATATGTAAATCTGTACTTAAAGATCCAATAGACTATGTCAAAACACTTTTGAATTTTTAAATATGTTCAGTATAATTGCAGAATACAAAATCAATATATAAAATTCAAATAGTTTTGAGCCAGGCGTGGTGACTCATGCCTTTAATACTAGCCCTTGAGAGGCTGAAATAGGAAAATTGCTGTGAGTTTGAGGCTAGCCTGTTACAGAGTGAGTTCCAGGTTAGCCTGGGCTAGAGTGAGACTCAATGCTAAAAACAAAAATTATAAACATTTGTGTACACCAATAATGAACTTTTTGAGAAAAAATTAGGAAAAATAGCCCATCCACAATAGATTGAAAAAATAATAAATTATGTGGGAATAAATTTAATCAAAAAGATGAAAAACCTCTGCAAATAAAACTTTAAGACACTGAAAAAATAAATTGATGAAGACATTAGAGGCTTCTGGATAGGCAGAATTAATATTGTGACCACATTATTAATATTGCTATCAAAAGTTTTATAGCCGGGTGTGTTGGCACATGCCTTAAATCCCAGTACCCGGAGGCAGAGGTGGGAGGATCGTCAGGAGTTTGAGGCCAGCCTCAGACTACATAGTGAATTCCAGGTCAGCCTGGAACCTTCATTATAAATTCCAATGACATTCTTCACTGAAGAAAATGCAACCCTAAATTCCTTTGGAACTGAAAATGGCCATGGATAAAGCAATTCTAAGCAGAAAGAACAAACCTGGAAGAATCATATTATCTGTCCTCAAACTATACTACAGAACCTAAGTGAAAAAGACAAAAGTAGATATGTGGACAAATAAAACATATCAGAGGACTCACAGACGAGTCCACTTAGCAGTGGATGCCTATTTTGACAAAGGTGTCAAATACATGCACTGGAAAAAAAGACTCTGCAGTTAAAGGGTGCTGACCAAACTGATATACACCTGCAGAATGAAGTTAGACCCGTATCTCTCACCCTACAAAAATCAGTGCAGCCTGAAACAAAGACTTTAATGCAAATGCTGAAACTACTATAGGAAAACACTTCAGGACCAAGATATAAATTCTGAATAGAACCCCAGTAAGAACAAGAAATAGCCCCAAGAAATGGTAAGCACATTACATAAAACTAAAAAGCTTACAAAAAGCAAAAGAAAATACAAATAGAAAATCTTTCCCAGCTATACTCAGACAAGGGGTTAATATCTAGAAAACACACACACACACACACACACTAGCCAATCAATAAGTGGGCCAATAAACTGAACAGATAGTTCTAAAAAGAAAAAAATACAAATGGCAAACAGATATTTAGAAGTGACCAATGTCCACAGAGATCAGGGAAATGCAAATTAAAGCTACTCTAATATTCCATCTCACCCCAGTCAGAACATATATCATCAAGAATACAAATGACAATAAATGCTGTAGAGGTGTGGTAAAAGAGGAACCCTTATTCACTGTTGGTGGGACTTGAACAACCACTGTGGAAATTATTGTGAAGGCCTCTCAAAAAAAAAAAAAAAAAAAAAACAAAGACAAAACTACCATGTGACCCAGTTATACCACCCCTGGCTATATTGCCAAAGGATTTTACATCCCGTCACAGAGATACTGACATGCCTGTGTTTATTGTTGCTCTTTCCATAATAGCAAGGAAATGGAATCAGACAAGATGTCCACCAAGAGATGAATGGATAAAGAAAAGGTGGTATATGGACACTACTGGATTTTATGCAGCTGTAAAGAAAAATTAAATAAACTTTTCAGGAAAAATTGGTGAAACTGGAAAATACTGTATTACATTTTCCCTGATCTGCAGATCCTGCCTTTTAATTGTTTAATATTTATTTAGATGAGAATAAGTGCAGGTAGAGGTTAGGAAGGGGGGAAATACAACACATGAGACATGGATGTGGAAAACTTATTTGTAAGTTAAAGTAAAATCAAAACATCATGAGGAAGATGGTGACTTGTGAGAATAGCTGAAGAATGTCATGGCATCTCTACCATAGAAGCTCTTTGTCACAGAAAACAGTGATGGGTTGGGAAACAAAAGGCCTCCCAGGAAGGGCCAAAATTTAAACCTTAAAGTCTTCCAAAGCAGCCTCGATTGAAGGGGTGCTGATATCAAACTCGATTCCTCCATGAGCATGAAAATACTGATTTCCTTTGTAGTCAAAATTCTGGCATTTGAAATCTCGTCCGTAAATAAAAGGAGGCAGTTCTCTCTCTGTCTTGACCTTGTCATCTCCAAAAATGAAAATGAGCTTTTATTTAAAAGGTGAATTACATAAGTAATTGTATTTTGGCTATCTAAATTATAATTTATATAAACAAAATGAAAATGTCCACATGAAATTAAACGCTGGGCAATTACTAGCTGTAAAATTAGCCCATCGTTTGGTTAAACAAACAAAAGCTCCCCTGAGCTAGTTTAGACAAAAAGAGACACTATAAAGAAACGAGTAGGTATTTCTCATTTGATACAGTCACCCCATGTTTTCGGAAAGTAATAAAAGCACACACAACTTATTTGAAAAATAGCTTTCTAAAATCCAAGCAAGGTTAGAATTTATTCAATATTTTGAGTGGCTAGTAAATAGTTTCATCAATGTAGTAAGCTATATAAATATGTGGAGGTTATTTTTTGGTAAAAGATATACAAAACTACAAAGGGTAAATCATACCCTATTACCCTATTCTGATGAGATCAGGCACGTTTAGGGTGGCATGGCCGTACACTTCATACCCTAATCTGAACATCTAGAATTAACTGTTAACATTCAGTCATCTTTGTTCCCAATTGGTTAAATATACAGATTTAGCTCTGTATTGATTAAATAGTATAGAGATAAGGTTCTTAGGGCACTATTTGTGCCCCCACAGCACAAATGCTGTCCTGATTCTGTTTTTAAATAGCTTACAGATAGGAATTATCTTTACCGTCTCAGTTCTCATGACACAAATTTTCAATAAGTATAAAGTTTCCATGAAAAATTCATCATCTAAACAGAAAGCACCTGCTACTAAATTTACATGCTTAGAAACCAGCAGCAATGTGTGAAATGTGTGCTAATCTGGTACGTGAGGAGTTTTCAGTGATGTCATATCAAATTCTGTATATGCAAAGTGCTATTTCATTGCTCGTCTGTCACATATACTTTCTCTGATATTGTTCTGTTTGTTCATTACAGAATCAATATGACCCTCATTCATTACTATATTTTCAAATATATTTCAGTCTTTTATTCAGAAATGCAAATTCTGAAAAATTCAAACTTTGTACAATTTTAAGAAAAAACATGATAGGAATCTTGCATAAAATACATTGAATTTATAATTTGGATAAGTTGTAATGCAATCACAGTGTTGTTACATCATGAACTTGCATGGTTCCCTATTTACTTTTGGCTCGTTTTGAGTTTCTCAGTGGCCTTTATAATTGGTATAAATAGCTACAAATTGCTACTATAGGATTATTAATTACACTGAAAACATTAAACCTGATTTTCTTGCTCTAACAGGTTACAGATAGGTTACATGCCTGGACCCACATACTAGAAAAACTAGAAACTATGCATTTAATATATATTTTGTTATTTTTATATTTTATATTTAAATTTTGGTTCTGCTCTTACCAGAAAAAGGTGGAAGCAGGCTATTTAAGTAAGGAACTTTCATCTTCTTCTTCAAACTCAGTAAAAATGGAATCAGAAAGCATATTAACTTTAGGTAGCCTATCCCTTTTCTGATTTCTTTTTTCTTCTCAAAGTGTTTCTGAATGATCTTCTTTTGGAGATACAGCCTCTGCTGTAATCTCTGGTAGGTACAAATATCAAGATAATCCTGATTATACTTAATCGCATTAGTCATCCAATAGGCTGTTTCAAATATGAAGATATTTTCAAACTGTTGAACTTGTGTGACACTGAATGTCAATTTCATCATAATATTTTCAACATATTTCATAAACATAGCTTTCTCTTCAGGGCTGTTGGGATCATATGTGGGATCTTCATTCATGTCTTCATCATAGATTCCTTTATAGTCTGGGTCCTTTGTAATATCAACCAAGCCTTCACAGTGAAACAAAAAAAAAGGTTGTGAAAACTTTAAACTTAGCCTCTCAAGAAAGATAGCAGATTGAACAGAGTTTATCTTGAAATCCTAAAGTAAAGGAATAATGAGATGCTAATAAATTGTTTAAGAAGAGAGGTAGATGGTGAGTGGGTTACTAAGCAGAGAGAAGGAAGCTGGAAACCCATGGGATTAAAACAATGACTTTCCTCCTTTATTCTTCTAATAGAAGTTCTCTTTGGAGGAAAGAAAGACAGTGTCATGGAAACCCAATGACCAAGGCCTGTCTTTAATCAAGAATGTGGAAGGGCAATAATATATGATCTCATTAAGCTGAGAATCAATTTCTCACTTGAGCTCAAATAATTTTCGTTTTCAGGCTCTGGGTTTAAAGTTTCTTCTTTTTGCTCATAAACGAAGTTAGACATATTCAATAACTGAAAGACCTGCCTGCTAAATAAATCATATGAAATAAATAAGAATTAAAACTTGATTTTACTTTGTGAAAATGACAAATTTCCTTATGTTACATTTTCTTGGCATTTATAATAAAATTAACACATAAGTTGTCAAGTTGTCTATTTTAGATAATTTCATGTACAATATGTCCTATAATTTAAGCTTAAGGAAATTACTTGAAAGTTATAAAAATGACTGGAAAATGCGACATTAGCTTGTAACAGTGTGTCCTACAACGTCCTAGAAACGAAGTAGGCTGAGGTGATGGTGAAGTGCTTACCATGTGGAGCATGAGGACCTGAGTTTGCACCCCCCCCAGCCCACTTTCAAAGAAGAAAATCTAGGCACAGCCTCCTATGTCTGTGGGGAGGCAGAGACAGGATGATTCCTGGCTTGCTGGCCAGCTAGTCCAGCCAATCAGAGAGCTCCAGGCTCAGTGAGGCCTTGTCTCAAAAATAAGATGGAGTACCATTGAGAAAGACACCCAACATTGACCTCTGACCTCACACCCATGGGGACACCATATGATGTATCCATTGCTCCTTCCTTAGCTTTTTCTTCAAATCTATCATACATCTATCTAGCTGTTTATCTGGCCAGACTCCTGTTGGGTCTGTTTTCAATAGCCACTGTAAACCAGGCATGGTGGCATACACCTGTAACCCATCATTGAGGAGGCTGTCAGGAAGAGTTTGAGTTCCAGGCCAGCCTAGGCTACATAGTGAGAACCTGTCTTTAAAAATTAAAAATTAGGGGGCTGGAGAGATGGCTCAGTAGTAAAGGCACTTGCTTGCAAAGCTTGACAGCCTAGATTCCACTCCTCAGTACCTATGTAAAACCAGATACGCAAAGTGACATATGTGTCTGGAGTTCATTTGCAGTAGCTGGAGGCCCTGGCTTCACCCATGTGCTCTCTCTCTCTCTCCCTCCCCCTCTCTCTGTCTCTTTCTTAAATATATATTATTTATTGGCAAGCAGAGAGAAAGAGAGAGAGAGAAGAGACAGAGAGAATGGGGGCAGGGCCTCCAGCCACTGCACAGGACTCCAGATGCATGTGCTACTTTGTGCATCTGGCTTTACCTGGGTACTGGAGAATCCAACTCAGGTTGTTAGGCTCTGTAGGCAAGTGCCTTAGCTGCTGAGCCAAAAAAACTAAATTTGAAAAAAGCAATGATGCATTTGTTAATGTAATAAAAATATAAAAATAAAAGGTTATTACAGAAACATGATCCTATATTATGAAAATCAGCCAGGAAGAACTATCAGAAAGTCATAGTAAAGTAAAAGTTCATCAGTATTCGGGTACATCTGGGGATGGGCAAGTAACTCATTTGACAGACTTCTTGCCTAGCAAACACAAAGCTCTGGCTTTGATTCCCTAGCACCAATCAACTTGGTGTGGAGATGCACACTTGTAATCCTAGCACATGGTAGGGGAAGCAGCAGGGTCATCCCCAGCTACACAACAAATAAGACCCTGTCTCAGAAAGACAAGAAAAAATACAGATATAATAAAATATAATGTGTTTTGTACAAAGATTTTGTGCAGATAAGAGTCCAAACAGTGGAAGTAGTAACAGTAACCCAGGATGAATGTGGACGAGTAAGAGGGGGAGGGCATGGAGAAGGGCATGCCTGGGGGAGCACAGAAAATGAACCAAGGCTTACCAAAATAACATACCATCTTGCCAGTTTGAAATACTACAAAAGGCCCTATCCTTCTTTCTTTTTCAGGATTTCAATGAAAAGTTCTTCCATTTTACGATCATGAAACTTTTTCTTATTTCTTTCTATCCTCTAAAACTCCTATAAAGAGTCCAAGGATCTGAGAATTATTAGACCAAGAGATCTACTTCAGGAGGCAAGATGTGGTTAAAGGCTTGCTTGCTACATAAGCCTTCCGACAGGAGTTTGAACCCCAAGCACCCACTTAAAGCTGGATACAAACTGTAGACAAAGAGTGGCGTACATATCATAATCCCACAAACCTTTGGCAATGGGAGGCAGAGTCAGGAAAATTCTGAAGCTTGTGGGCTATTGAGTCTGGTTTTCCCAGCAGCAAAACAAAAGAGTCTGCCTTCTGGGCTGGAGAGATGGCTCAGCAGTTAAGGCACTTGCCTCCAGTGCCTAAGGCCCCGGGTTCAATTCCCCAGGACCCATATAAGCCAGACCTATAAGGTGGTGGCCCTGGTTCTCTCTCTCTCTCTCTCTCTCTCTCTCTCTCTCTCTCTCTCTCTCTCTCTCTCTTTCTCTCTGCTTGAAAATGATTAAATAAAATTTTAAAAAGTCTGCCTTCTCTCCCTTCATACCCTCCTCCCTCTTCATTCTTCCTTAAAAATATTTTTATTTATTTGCAAGCAGAGAGAGAAAGAGAGAGAGAGAGCAAAAGTGAGATAGAGAAGAAAGACAGACAGAGAGAACAGGTACACTAGAGCCTTCAGCCACTGCAAATGAATTCCAGACACTTTCACCACATTGTGCATCTGGCTGTAAGTGGGTCCTGGGGAATTGAACCCAGGTTGTTAGGATTTGCAGGCAAGTGCCTTAACTGCTGAGCCATCTTTCCAGCCCCCTTTCCATCCTTTTCAGCAAGTATCTTTTTGTTTTGTTTTTCTGTTTTTTGAGGTAGGATCTCACTCTAGCCCAGGCTGACCTGGAATTCACTATGTAGTCTCAGGGTGGCCTTGAACTCATGCAGATACTCTTACCTCTGCCTCCTGAGTGCAGGAATTAAAGGTATGCACCACCACACCCAACATTTAATGTATTTTTAAGACCTTGGCCCTGCCCTATTCTTTTCACACACATTTTCATGATTCCAAGTACCTGTGGTGTTTGAGAGGAAACTACCAGACCAGGCAAAGGAATGTGAAATGAATGGAACTCACTGGCTATTAATGATAACATTTGGTGCTTACCATAACCCTAATCAATAGACCAAAATAAGGGGCTGGGGAGATGGCTCAGTCATGAAAGTACTCGGCATGAAAGTGTGAGGACCTGGATTTGGACCTCCAGCACCCTCCTAAATGCCCCAGGGGCATATTGGCTGCCTACAATCCCCAAGAGAAGCTGGGAAAAAAATGAGCTCTGGGCTCAATTGAGATTCCTTCTTTCTACACACACCTACACACATGAGCCCACATATACATGAGATTCATACAGACCACAGATACACATGTTAAAAAGATGCAAACAGTGAAAGAGCATTCGTTAGTTTATGGGCACAGTAACCTTTATAGAGTCTCATGGGCCCCCAAGCCAAGGAACTTTGCACCTAGCCAGTTGACATTAATGTCCACCTTATCAACCCTCCATATTGGATAATTCTCTCCCAGAGAAGGGAGAATCTACCCTTTGAATCCCTGCTCAACAAAAGCTGATTACTCTGCATGGAGATAAGATCTTTAGCTCTGCTAAGCTAGACATGCAAGTGCCATTTCCCTCAGACTCAACTACACGTAGGCACACAAAGGCTGCAGCACCTGAAGCACACAGCACATCTGGGAAGCCAGCCCAGAAAGCATAAGCTGGGCAGCCTCACTGCCATCAAACCAGCCTTCTTCTTGGGCATTTGAACTTCGTCGCAGTGAAGGCACAGGTGCACTGTGTAACATCTGGTCCAAAGCAAGATTCCAAAGTGTTCAGTGGTGGAGAGTGAAGGCTGAGGGTGACTACCCAATTGTAACTGTTGCACCTAGACACCATTTGACTGGGAACCTGGGGTTGTTCAAAACTTTGAGCATGACATACAGAAACGTTTATTTGGCTTGCATCTGTTGTGGTACCCTCATGCCCTTGCCCAGGGGCCACTCCCTCACTTAATAATTATTAATCCCCATTGGGACACTCTTGCTACACATATTATGTAACCTAACCCACCAATAATGGTAGAAACCCTCTAAACATGAGCAATACCCTTTCCCATGAATTATTCACTGGTTTGACTCAATTCAGTAAATATTTGCAGATGCCTCCTGTATAACAGAAACTGTTTTAAGCACTAAATTTACAGGGATACGCAAGGAAAGTCAAGGTCCTGTTTACATGGTGCTTGTACTCAGCCTTAAAACTGACCAACCAGGACAGGATATTGATCCTTTCCTGCCTTGATAAGTTTATGTAAAAACCTTTTTCCTGGTTAATATTGTAAAAATGGACTGAGTAGCCAGGCATGGTGGCACACACCTTTATTCCCATCACTCAGGAGGCTGAGGCAGAATGATGGTTGTGAGTTCAAGGCTAGTCTGATCTACAGAGTGAGTTCCAGGTCAGCCTGGGCTACAGTAAGACCCTGCTTTAAAACAAAAGGAACTTAATATTTTTGGGAATCAAACCAGCTAATTTACCTACACCATGCAAATGAGTAGATTTATCCTGAGAACAGACCAGAAAGGAACCATCTGAGTGACGTGTTATCCTGGAAGAATGGCTGCCTTCTTTCTTGGCTTCAGGCATGAGAAAATCCAGGCTCTGTTCATTAGTCAAATGAAATTCCAACACATATTGACAAAAAAATGGAATTTACTTTTCAAGGCTGAGCTCAGAAACTCTGGAAATCATTTTGGAAAGTTAGTAGATAGATTCACCCATGAAAGCAGCTAGCAGTAGACCTGGAGGCATGTCCACCATCCACCAGCCTGCTGCAAAGGTACTGATAAATAAAACATGTTAGTAAGATGAAGTAGGCACACCAGGATTTAGTGACATCTATTAGCTATTCTCAAGGTACAGAAAAAAAAAGACTGACTTTGATGAGGGAAGAATTTCAAAATTTCATGAAATAAGAGTACATAAATACTCACAAAACAATGCTACTAAAATCCCAAGTTCTACATTACTAATGCATGTTCATTCTTAACTGGATTTTTCTGTGTGTTTGCTTTTTTGAAGTAGGGTCTCAACTCTAGCCCAGACTGACCTGGAACTCACTCTGTAACCCAGGCTGGTCCTGAATGATCCTAGCTCAACCTCCCAAGTGTCACCACACCCAGCCTGGAACTGGAACTTTAATTTTTTATGTCAATTATTATACTTCAATGTGGAAAACTAATCAGTCTGGTAATTATATATATATAATCATATATATAATTGTATATTGTGTTAGGAGCTTTGCTCACTGCCTCCCATTCTACTATTTTATTGGTTTTATTACCATTTTTCTAAAATATTTTTATTTATTTGTAATCAGAGAGAGATAGAATACAGACAGAGAGAATGAGTGCACCAGGGCCTCCAGCTGCTGCAAATGAGCTCCAGATGCATGTGTCACTGTGCATCTGGCTTTACATGGGTACTAGGGAATCAAACCATTGTTGTTAGATTTTGCAGGCAAATGCCTTAACCACTGAGCAAACTTTCCAGCCCCTTTATTACTATTTTGCCTGGTTAGGTTTTATGAGATATAAAATATAAAGTGAGATAGATATGGAGGTGCATGCCTGTAACACCAGGACTTGGAAAGATGAGGCAGGGAGATCAGGGATTCAAGGTTATCCTTGGCTACATTGTGAGTACACGAGGATCTGTCTCAAATTTTAATAAAAGAGCATACATTGAAAAGTCTGTATTGAGTGGATTGGAATCTGAAAAATTTTAATAGTGACCCACAGCCACAGCCATTCAATCAACACAGGATAAGCCAGGGTGACAGAGACTAACAATTTTCGACACAAAGCCCCCTAAGTTCACAACCTTAAAGCAGCCTTAATACTCACCCACCACGACTCAGGGAACTGAGCGGAAGAGGGGGCGGAAAGATTGTGAGAGCCGTGGTGGGGGAGACTATCCAGAGGCATGGCACCTCTCAGTAACAACACACTTGGGCCAGGAGAACTGGGCTGAGTACTAGGCTAGCCATGGTCCCCTGCTACAAGGACTGATCCAGAAGACCAACAGAGGAGGAGGATATCCAGCTGATTGGGGATGGGAAGGGGGCATTGGGGAATTGGGGATAACAACTCATTGTTTGCCCACTAAATAATGTAACTCATTATGGACAATAAATATATATTAAAAAGATAGAAACATTCCCCAGGCCTGAGGCAAAACTCTGTTACTGAAGAAACCACAGACTGCATCGATCAGCATCGAGAAACCCTTCAACGTCCGGAATGGTATCCAGCCCCCAGAAGGCAATTAGTGTAGTGCTGGAAGGCACTGCACAGGCTGCCAGGGGAAACCGATCAACGACAGCTGGAATAAACAGAGACGATTGACACGAAACAC